>OY856188.1:105095203-105327703 GCA_963693315.1 Diogma glabrata
GTAAACAAGTAGGTGAATGAGAAACGTTTATTCGTTTATTAGTCGCTACAAATTCTAATGATTTACTTTAGAAAACTAATAAAATAGTGATGGCAAAAGGCGCATCTATATAACTTGTGCGTCTCAATAAAACATTTCACTCCATTGAAAATACGCCACATTTACAAGTTGCTCCATTCGTTTCTGTAAAAATTCGTTCAATAAGTAGTACCACAAGTGTCAACACTAAAGACACGGTAAATCGACACACACACGACAATGAGGTGGGTCTCTTTAAGTCTTCCAAGCTCTCGTATAACATCAGAAGAAGAGCTTGGAAAGCTCTTAAACGGGTAGAAACTATTCCGGATTCCGATAAACTATTCCGATTTCCAAATCAGCTACTTTCTTTTCTACAGGAAGACTCCTCTAAAGATACCTAAAAGACCAAAGGTTATGACAGCTAGGTTTTTAGTGATGTGGTGAAAGATAAGCTAGCGGTAGCTGTTATATACAAAGCGTAGGATCTCATACGTCTAAGTGAGAAATATCGGGACTGTAATGAATGGTTACTCTCTGCGATATTGAGTACTCTACTCACAAGTTTGTAAGAACAGGGACACCACAAGGTGGAAGACTGTCAACCTTTCTTTGGAACTTGGTTATCTTGGCTTTAAGTAGTTAGTAGTCACCTATGCGGATGGTGTTATTTTTGCCGTCTGTGGTAAATATACTGTTACTCTTAGAGATCTAATGTTTTCTTCTCTGGGAAGCGCAAACTACCTGAAATAGGTCCCACAACTCTAAACGGAGTAAGCCTCAGTGTCACAGACAAAACTATTTTGGACAACAAACCGAAAGTGGTCAGAGGACACCACATATGTGATTTCCAGGCAGATCTGGACTGTACTGGACCGCTCCAGGTTTGATAAACTGATATCAATAAATCGCAGAGATATTAACATGATTGTGAGTTTTAGTACTAGACACTATCTCTTCGGGAAACATACGAGCAGACCGAGTGTCTTTTCTTATGACTACTAACGCAGTTGTATTGACAAAGAGAAGGAAACGGTTCTCCACCTTTTCTGCTTGTGTCCTGGTCTGCGTCACACCAGAATCAGATTTCGGGGTGCATGCACCTTTCATGTTATTACGGATATCTGCTATATGAACGTCAGTAACATTTGCCGTTTTTTTGAGAAGCTCTTGCTGGTCTAAAAGATCCAAATCTGATGGTATGGCTACGGACTATTTGTATCTATGCTTCGTCCTTAGAAACGGCTATCCTAAACTAACCAAACTTCCATTTTGGCTTTGTAATTTCGTTTAAGCATGCTATGGAATATAGATGATCGAAATTTGACATAAACATTTGTTTGCGAAGAAAAAAAATCTGCACCATTTTATATTATTGATTAAAACACGAACATAATACGAATATCTAAAAACCAAATGAAAGGAACCCATTACAACAGCAATAATTCAACACAAAGAATATACAAATGTCTCTTGCTCGCTGATGGTAGATAGTGTGACGATAGACATGCAATCCTAAGTAAAGTTAAAGTTTTCTAGATGATTTAATTTATAATTTTACTTACATTTAAATTGTGCATAGACATATGTTTTCGTATGCTAATTTTTGTGAGAAGTAGCTCATAGCACTTGGGACATTTATACTAAAATTTAAAGCAGAATCAAAATATTTATAAAAATAATTAAATCAAAGTAAATACTTTAGTTTTATTCAAACTTACAGTTGGTCTATTTGGATTATGAAGCTTGTTAAAATGGCCTTTCATATTACGTCTATCCCGAAAAGTGTGTTTACATTCAGGACATTTGAATGGTTTTTCATTTTTGTGCATTCGCAAGTGATAGTAAAGACTTCTACGGCTAGAGAAAGCTTGAATGCAATTTTCCTGACTGCAAATAAATCGACGTTTTTTAGCCCCATCTCTTTCCTTAAAAGAAATAAAGCAATGAGTTATAATATTTTAATAAATTTGATATTCTTGAATCAAAAAATACATGAAGCTGTTTTTACTCTCTTTTTAAAAAACTCAAAATTATGATTTTATAAAGTTTTGCTCTTCTCTTCGTGAATTGTGATGTATATTTAATACAAATTTCATTTTTGAGTTGTTCTAAGTCTTAAAAAATGACCATCTTGGGATACCTATGTCGAAATATATCAAATAGTTAGGCATCATAGCCGTTTGGTGTTTGTGTTATAGGAATTGCAATATGAGTCACAACAACACATGGACACCTTTTAAGACCTAGGTCCCACAACAACATGCGTTCGTAGGTGTTGGTGATCTCCATTTTTTAAGCTTTTGTTGATTGAACAGTCCCGAGGCTTTTGATTCAGGCAAAGCATTCCATTTGTACGATGTACGCACAAAGAAGTCCCTTTGCATTTTGTCACTATGACCTTGAGTAATTTGGATAGTTTGCATAAACCGATTGACGAGTAAAACGGGGAAAAGAGTATGTTTGAGGCATAATGGATCTGATTTCAACCGAGCACTGCTGGTGACGGTGACGATATTTATAAAAAACAACTAGATCAGCAACAGTGCGACAATGTAGGGAATCAAGATTTAATGTAAAATTTCGATGACCAACAAACAATTCGAATAGCACGATGCTGCGTCCCAAACTTGACAACAATACTCCATACAGATTTCGAAATTCAATGATAAATTTGTAGATTGTGAGTTCAAAGTTCATAATTTTCAAAATGTCAAAGTATTTTCCGGATGATTGGAAGTGCAAAGAGTGCAACACAGATAAAGATGAACCAACTGTCGAATGTTCGGCATGTGAAACTTATTACCAGTAAGCTTGTGTAAATGTGACGAAGGATCACGTAAAAGACGTCGATTGGCATTGCTAATCATGCAAAGCGGAACGCAAGGTGTGGGAAAAAACTAGTCGGCGTAGTGTCTCCAAATTGGTAGAAAATTCAATTCATGTTCAACTACCAAATAGTGTAGTTCAAGCTGTGGTACATAATATGTTGACAAAATCATCGAGTAAGTATTGGCAAAAATTGGAAAAGAAATTCGCTTTAAAAATGGAATTGTTAGAGAAAAAGTATGCTATACTTGAGGATGCGGTGACCAACAAAAAATCGTGCAATGTCAATCCAGTAAAAATCTTAATGTTGAATGGCCGCCACACAATATACCGGTAGTAAAACAAAATCTGAAAGTAGAAAAATAGGTCCACAGTATTCGCTATAAAGAAGATGTCAATGTCGCACCAGTTCTAGAAAAATCTGCACATGAACAGGAGTCCAATACCCAAACCGCTGCAGTAAATACAATCAATGTTAAAGACATCGTAAAAGCAACAGATGAACAAAGTTTCGCCCGCAATGGAAATTCTAAGGCCTAAGCCCTAAGGACTGGCTGATGTTTATTTATGCGTACCCGTCGTCCACTGATGCGTTACAATTGTCGGATGCAGAAAATTTATTTTGCTTGCGTGAATTCCTTAAAGGTGAAGCATATTCATTAGTAGAGGATGATTTGCAATTTCCTGAATCTGTTCCAAACGTCATTATGACATTGAGTTATTTGTTTGGTCGTGAAAATATAATTTCGATAATAATGGAGAAAATTCGAAAAATGTCTTCAACCACATACAACGACATGAAAACTATCATAATTTTTTTCAGCGGCAGTTCGAAGTTTGATAACTTGACTTGAAGCTTCTGGTATGAGAGATCACATCCACAACCAGAATATATAATTCGAAATTTTGAATCGTTTGCCAACTGATCTTAACATCGATTGGTCGCGTTACAAACGTCGCCAAAGTGAAGAGGCGAATTTAGTGATTATCTCGGGTATTTGGCCGAAGATGCTAGCCAGGTCATTAACATCAAAGAACCAAGTCATCGTGAACGAAATAGAAATAAAGGATTTGCGCACTCAATCAACACTGTCGATCATGTTCAATCCAAATTCAGATCACCTGATCGAGAAAAGGCTCAAAATCCGTCGTGTTATGTTTGCAGAAAAAATTCAAATCATTCATTGGCCAATTGTGATTGTTTTAAAAATATTTTGATGAATCGTCGTTAGGACATTGCCGTTAAAAACCCGTAAGTCACAAAACCTACAACGAGTCAAATGCGTTTGTTCAAATGACGTCTCACAAAAATCGATTATGTAAAGATGACGAACGGGTGCTCTTCAACTAATGAAAAATTCGGCGAAAAGGGTTGGTGATATGAAATAGGTTTGTTGTTTGCTGCATAACCAGCAAATATTAAAAAACAAATTGCTCATTACATCTAACAGAATTACGCAAAAAAAATTGAACGACAACGAATTAATTCGTACTCAAGGAACGTGGTACTTTCCAATTTTTGTGGTAACCAATCCAAATGAGCTTGGCCAATTTCGTCTTGTCTGGTACGCCTCGGCAAAGGCTGGTGGCATATTGCTCAATTCCGTTTTGTTAATGGGTCCCGCCATAATATGTTCATCGCCCACTGTACCGTACAATTTTCGAGGCTGAAAATTTGCCGTTGCCGGAGACATTCCCGAAATATACCTTTGAGTTTTTATTACTCCAAATGATCGTGAATGTCAAAGTTTTTTTTGGAGAGACGGTGATTCAACCAAAAAACCCGACGAATACCAAATGAATGTCATGACATTTGGTGTTACGTGCTCTTCGTCTGCGGCACAATTCATCAAAAATAAAAATACGGGAAATTTCGAAAATCCTCATGCTGTCAAGGCCATAATCGTACGATATTATGTTGGCGATTATTTGGATAGTTTTTCGACGGAAGATGAAGCGCGATTGGTGGCAAATGAGGTCACATGGATACATCTGTAAGAAAATTTTTAAATGCGCAATTGGGTGTCGAATTCAAAGATTGTGTTGAAGAATCGCTCGGGGGATCGTCGAAACAATAGCAACGAAATTTGAATGTCGTTCCAGTCCATATATGGAAAAAAATGCTGAGAATGTAGTGGCTACCAAATCATGACAAGTTTACGTACTTCGTGAATTACGATAAATTTCAAAGGATATTTTTAATGGTAACCGAAAGAGAACAAAACGAAAACGGAGGTGTTACGAATTTTGATGCCGGTCTATGATCCACTCTAATCAATCGTCTTTTTTCTCCTGTGCCCGAAAATGTTGCTTCAGAAAATTTGGAGAAGTCGCATCGAATGGTTCAAGCCAAACAATGATGCTCAACATAGAAAATAAAACACTTGGACTAGTTTACTTGACCAATTGCCAAACATCCAAATTGATCGATGTTACTCGTCAAAAATTTCAGGTGGTCAAGAGGTGTCCATTCAATTACACATATTTTGTGATGCGAGTGAAAGGGCCTTTACCACTGTTGTGTACATAAAAGTGGAAAATTTCAATGGGGTGGACGTGGCAGTAATTGGTGCAAAATCGAAAGTTGCTCCGATTAACCCAATTAGCATTTCACATCTCGAACTGTAAGCGGCCATTCTTCAAACTCGGTATTCCAAAACAATCCATCAGACACATCCAGTCAATGATCTAACATACTGGTCAGATTCTAAAGGCGTACTCAAGTGGCTTCACGCAGATCCGGCGAATTATCGTCAATTTGTATCATTTCGTGTTGGAGAAATTCTCACCAAAACATGTGGACTGGAAATGGATTCCTACTAAAGACAATGATGCAACCAAATGGACACAAACTCTAAAAATGTCATCGAACTCAAGATGGTTTAAAGGTCTAGAGCTTCTGTCTTAAAAT
This sequence comes from Diogma glabrata, assembly GCA_963693315.1. Classification (NCBI taxonomy): domain Eukaryota; kingdom Metazoa; phylum Arthropoda; class Insecta; order Diptera; family Cylindrotomidae; genus Diogma; species Diogma glabrata. Next base: position 105,100,962 of record OY856188.1, read on the forward strand.
GAAATAGAGTGGCCGGGTGGTGCGTGGATCGACAAGTTAGAGACCGATCAAGAACGTAAAGTCCAGAATGTCATGAGGTGACAATAATTCCAGAAAGTGCCGGTTGATGTTAATAAGTATTCTGAATGGTGGCGTAGGATCAATGCTTGGATTAATTGATATTGTCAAAATCTGTGTGCAAAAACGAAATATAAGCCAGAGGATAATGGGATCTGAAGTGATCTGAAATCATACAGTTTCGAGATCATCCAAATAAACCAATTGATCAAACGAGCAAAACTCAGCAACTATCATTTTATTATGATAAGGAGTTGCAGTTACTACGTGTTCGTTGTTGAACTGATGCGATGACAAAAATCGACGAACTTCAAAAACGTTCAATCATTCTTCATTCTTCTTCAATCATTCATGAGAAGTGCTTGCATCAAAACTCTGAAATTGTAGTCAATGAGGTGCGTCATAAATTCGAGATCCCTCAATTGCGAATGATATTAAATTCAGTGAAATCAAATTGCCAACAATGCAAAAATGACTCCAAAACCGTCTACCCCCCGAAATGGGAGATTTTTATCACCGCATCAATGTGGTGCTTGGGAGCGACTCGTACGTTCAATTAAAGCAAATTTGGAGAAAGTGCTACCACACCGAACACCGAATGATGAGCTGCTTCGTGTGTCGATCCTCCTCCTCCTCAAAAACTCCTTAACCAAATTTTTAAGATATCATGAAATGAACTAGGATAAGTTTACCGACTATAAATCGGGCATAATAAGGAAAAATTATACAAAATAAATTATTCGATTGAATAAATTTTTCAAAAAGCTACGACATCGTTTGACAAAACAATTGACACTCGAGTTAAGTTAGAATCAATTAATTAGATTATAAAAAAGATAAAGTCATAAAATTTTTAACTTACCATTTCAGTTTCACTCGATTTTTCAGTTGGATCTTTATGATTTTGAGAATGTATAGCACGAGCAATTTTTGTTATAAATTTGTTATTGCACTCAGGACATTCATAAATTTTTTGACCTCTATGACGTCTCCGATGAATTTTTAATGAAAAAAAACTATTAAACTGTTTACTACAAAGTTTACACTTAAATTCCTTTTCTACACGGAGTTTCCACATTCTTCGTCGTATCTATAACAAAAAATATAATGATAAATCGAAACATTAAAATTACACTATATGAATTTATGATTCGACTTACTTTTTTATTAAGTTTTTCGTGAAGTTCGATATGATTGCTCAAACATTTTTTGACTTTAAATGCTGCTTTGCAAAAACGACATTGGTGCTAAAATTAAAACCAAAATCTAACACTGTTTGTCAAAATTTTCAATTTTTATATAAACTTACAAGTTTTCTTTGCGGATCATGAACTGCGGAAAAATGGAGCTTAAAATCGTATTGTGATCGAAAATATTTATCGCATTCAGTGCATTTGAGCGGTTTTTTATGAATTCGCATATGATCAGCTAATCCTCTTTTAAATTCAAAGTTTTTATTACAATCTTTGAACATGCAAAAGAATCGACGAACTTTTTGCGAAGATTCGGGCGGATTTGATTGCTTTAAATAAAACAAAAAATTCAACAATTTTATTTATTTGCCTCACAAAATAATGTAATTAAGTAGACTTTGGAAATTAGGGAAAGAATAATATAATTTTTATTATTACGTCCGTCGTTTATTACGTCCGTCTCCTATTGCAGTCGTGGTTTACCTCGCGGTCGCCCAGAATCCTAGTTGCAAACTAAATCAATATAAACTTACTACAGTTACATTTGGTGTTGCAAATTCCCCATTTTTAACGAGAATATTGCGTCAAATAGCTTTGGACAACATTATTTTAATAATCCTATGTCATTTGATGGCTCACCGAGATCACCTGCACCAGGCATGTAACATAGTGCCGGTCCGTCAACACAATGAAATGCTCACCAAACAATATCTATGGGCCTGTCACAAAGAGCAACATCCCTGCAATGACACCCTATCCACAACCACACCACCCAGAGACATAAGGCGTACTGCGAAATGCTTCTTAAGTGATGTCATAGGCAGCGATATAACGGATAACATTGACGAGCTTGCATATTAAATGGGCTTAAAAACGCTACACACGAGGGTTATTGAGGACACATTAAAGAACTACGTTCCAAATCGAGGTCTCCAGCGTAAGCCGCCACAGATCGCTGCGGAAGAGGTCAAACTACCGCGCAGCACCAGATCTAGCGCAGTTAAGATCCGGTTGGTCACGCATCTTAAATAATTACATGAGCCGAATTGACCACAACATTGTTAACAAGTGTTCCATATGGGAGGGCACGCCACATGATGCAGACCACCTATTTAATTGTCCAGGAAAGCCAACCAACTTGACGAAGGAAGATTTGTGGTACCGCCCGAGAGCAGTAGCAGTGTTCCTGAATCTGGACATGGAGCCGGAGGAGTAGCACAACACCGTCGCTACAACAACAACATAATCCTAAATGATTTTTATGTGCAACAAATTAGCAATATTTTACAATCCGAAGGGTTACGAAACTTACGAAAATAGAAATCCATCTTCAGAATTATCAGACAGTTTTGATTCTTCTTTCAGAAATATTGATTTTGAAAATTCTCCAGTGATGATCAAGATACTCGGTTTACAATGAAGCCCGTTAAAAGATACGTTCACTTTCATTGTTAATTTAGACATTATAAATACAATAAAAAATATTAAAATATATCAGAAATATCACGAATTTTCGATCCACTTGGATAGGTTTCTCCCTCAATTGTTTCATTCAAAATTCTTTTGCAGAGATTTAGGATGTTAAAGGTTGGCTGGTTCGACATTCTGCTCAAGAAGTTTCATAATACTACGATGGAATAAAACAGGAAATAAAACTGCTTGAAAACCTTCAGATCGCTCGATTTATTCAATATCAACAGGTATATCATGGATTTTGCGACGCAAGTGAACGAGGTAAATTTAATTACGGCGAAAACTAAGGTAGTTCCATAAAGCAAGTTTCAATCCAAAGATTGGAACTTAGTGGAGCTTATTTGTTGGCCAAGTGAAAGAAAACAATAAAGAATAATGTACGAGAGGGTAAATGTTTTTGCTTGGACAGGTTCCACAATTGTGCTGAAGTGGCTCTCAGATTTTTATCGAACTGGAATGCATTTATAGCTGAACTGCAACAGAACTGCGACAATTATAGAGTTCTACCAAGAGAGCAGTGGAATCATATACCTTCAAACTTAAATACAGCAGATCATGCGTCCAGAGGAGGGGCAGGGCAGCTTGAAAAATTGGATCACTGGTAGAAGGGTCCTTTGGTGACGACAGATTTACATGCTACTGCAAAGGCTGACGTAGAAAAAAGATTTCCTAAAATATACAACCTGCAATCGGAAATTGTAGTAGATATTTTATCAGACTTAGTGATCAAATTTTCTAGTTATAATAAATTAGTTAGGGTACTAGCCTACATATTGCGATTCACAAATAAAGAGAGATTAATGCTAATGCGAAATAAAACCCTAACAGCAGAATTGATGAACTCAGAATCCGAAATTCTACGTCCACGTCGTGCTACCTGGGTAACGCTAACAGAATTAGGTGTAATTGAGAGGTGCAGGGTAAATACTGCTTATACTCAATGATTCTACACCATGACGAGTCATTGGCGCCTTATATCCAATGCAACTCAAGCGGCTGTTCTTCATGTTAGGGACGGCTTAGAGCGGGTGTCTATCTGATCAAGCGGCTCGCTATATAAACGTGTAAAAAGGTTATTATTGGTGACCTTAAAATGCAAAACGAACCCATTCACGAAAATTTGGTTGGGCGAGGGGCTAACCCCCATTTTCGTAAAAAAAATTATTAGTTATGAGCTCTGTACACTGGCCTTGGATTGTTAAGGATTCATCACAAGAATGACCTCGGAAACTCTACCCAGACTACGATTTTAAAATAGTAACCAGGAACGTGCTAATCCTTAGAAGACCAGGAGATCTCTATTGAGTGTGCTGTACGGATCCTTGTATGAGCTCCTCTAATCATATTATCGATGAAACCATGCAGGAAATAATTCATCCTGTAGCAGGGAGAATACACTTGTTTGATGGCTCATATCAATGCTCGTAGTATCCCCGAAGTACTCCTAATCTTCATGTTCTTGGTATAACTGAAACTTGGCTGAGTCCGCAGAATACCCTTTCCTCTGTCAATATTCGGGAATTCAAACTGTTGCGTAATGATAGATTAAAAATCGGAGGTGGGGTGGCATTATACATAAAATCTCATTTTAATTAAAGAATTATTGCCAAATCATCTTTAGTTAAAATCGAACATCTGGGGGAAAAATTTTTGATGTGTTTTTTATTCAGTACTTACTCAATTACGTTCACATCAGAAAGTGATGTTGGCGGAGCATCACTTTCTGATGTGAACGTAATTGAGTAAGTACTGAATTCTGTAAAACATGAGTACAAGCATATTATTTTAATGGGTGATTTTAATTTTAACCTGCTTAATTTTAATGCTTTCCCTTTATCTCACATAACGTCGACTTTTGTTGACCTATCATCTTCACTGTCTCTGTTCATAATTCCATCAAATCCTACTTGTTTAGATTCGCTGCTAGATATGACGAGCGTTTCAAACTACGGGCAAACTTTAACAGGAATTCCAGATCATGACATTATTTTTTTTGCCTGAATTATCGAGTTTCCACCCCTTTTAACGTTTTTATTTATTTGTTGGAGTTGATCAGAAAGAGATCTTGAGTTACTGGATTGGCATCTAAATTACGAAACTGTTGATTCAAACAAAAAACTACGTATATCCCACTCCTTCACCTCAGAACTATATATCTTTCATGTACCTGATAAAAAAGATATTTTGCGCAATCCTAGTAGCCCATGGATGAAACCTCATATACTCACTACTATTGAAATGAGATGCTGGGTATAACTCTAAATCGGCAGAGGATCGTAAACTATTCTCTAGATTATGCAACAAGGTTACACTGTTAATTAAGATTTATAAACTTGATTATTATAACTCCATGCTCAAAATCGATCTCCCATTCAGGAAACTATTCCTCTTCCGTGCCAAACCCTAAAATATCCCAGCCAACCTTGGTCGTCGATTTTAGACCCATTAGTATCTTACCAGCACTCTCTAAAATCTAAAGTATTCGAAATGCTTCTTAAGGATCAAATGTTGTTAAACTTGAATCAAAATGATCTACCGGATCCTTTTCGATCAGGGTTCAGAAGTGGACACAGCGCTACTAAAAGTAGTAAGCTCGATTGCAACGCAAATTGATATAGGTATCTTTTCATTACTTACTTTACTTGATTTCAGTCATGCATTTGAAACTATTGGACATACGTGTCTTGTGCAAAAGCTTAAACTTTTCAGATTTTTGATCAAACTGCGCGGCTTATATTTTCATATCTCACTGAGAGAATACAAAAAGTAAAAAGTTCTGATTGCTTCTCCACTGCATTACCTTTAAAATCGGGGGTTTCTCAATGGTCTCTTTGGGGCCCTTACTTTTCTCTCTCAACCTGATAGATATTCCAGGACACCCTGTAATCTGTACACTCTAAGTATCATGTATACGCTGACGATTTTCAAATTTATATTTTTGGATCCAAATGTCACATTGAACGTACCTTTGAGCTGCTTAATCAAGTGCTGTGTGAGCAACCGCAAATAAAACTAAATTATAACAAAAATATTATAACATAAAACGAATCCAAACTTTCTACAAGCCAGCGTAGTAAATTAGATAAAATCATCAGCAATTGCATGAACACAAAATTGATGTTGGCAATGCACCGCCAATTAAGCAACGGTATCTCCATGTGTCACCGGAAGTGCAAAAGTTGATTAACGAAGAATTAGACCAAATGCTTTCTCTAGAGGTGATAGAACTAAGCCAGAGCCTGTGGTCGTCCCCTATAGTTCTAGTGAGAAAACAAATTTCGCAAATTTCGTTTACGCTTGAACTCGAAAAAACTTAATAATGTGACGGTTTATTAGTAGTTTAGATTTGAAGGATGACTTTTGTCAAAAACCGCTGGTAACGTCATCTAGAGAAAACGGCATTTACGTGGTCAGGAAGACCCTTGTATTAATTGAAAGGAATGACCTTCGGGTTATGCAATGCGGCCCAAGCATTGTATTTCCTGATGTATTAGTTTATTCCAGTTGAACTTCAGGAACACGTTTTCGAAGAGAATGGACTTCGTACCCAACCAAAGTAGCAGCAATAAGAAACTTTCCTGTTCCAAAATCAGTCAAACAAGTAAGACGGTTCCTCGGAATGGCCGTTTTTTATCGAAGGTTCATTCCAAACTACGCTGACACCTCCGCACCTCTCCGAATACGAGATCTGAATGGTAGATTAGCACGTTGGAGCCTGTATCTACAATCTTTCGATTTTGAAAAAATATACCAAAGGGGTAAAGAAAAAGTAGTTGTAGACACCTTGGCTCGAATATACTGTAATGCTGTTCCTGAGGTAGTGAGAGATAAAATTCTCTTCAACGATAAAATTGACACGGACTCTCCGTATTTTGAAGATGAGAAATACTAGGTTCTGGTATCTAAAGTACTGGACAATCCCGCAGAATTCCCGAACTTGGAAACTGTCGATCATCGCCTATATATTTAGATTCATTCAAGACTATTCGATGTAATGAAATATGTTCCAAGTTGGCAACTCCGGAGCCCTAGACCTTTAGTAGCTGATATAATTAAACAAAACCACGACGATCCCACCTGCTCACATGGTGGAATTAAAAAGACGATGGTCAGAGTGCGAAGACTCCACTAATGGCCGCGGATGCCAGAGGATATATAAATATATGAATACGTGAGCAAATGTAAAGTTTGCAAATGTACCAAGGGCTTAATAGGCCAGAAATGGAAAAAAACGGAGTTTGCCGTCCGTCTGTGGCAAAAGATTTTTATTGATTTTTGGGACCATAATAGTTGAATTTTGAAGACATTATCCAAAGGTACCGCGGCCAACGTAATAAAGGTTTTAAAAGAAGACATATTTCGTAACTTTGGCTGTTCAGAAACCGCTGTCTCAGACAACGGACTACAGTTAGTACAGTACTACATTAGTAAAGTTAGTACAGTACTACATTAGTAAAGAATTCGTCAATTTTCTCTCTGCATACGGAATTAAGCATGTCAGGACGATAGTATACTCTCCTCAGTCGAATGCGTCTGAACGCAATCAGATCTTACATAAAAGAAGATCACAACAACTGGGAAGAACACTTGGTTCTAACCGCCGATCTTCAAGCGTTACACCGTATTGTTCCCTTTAGGGATACGAAATGATCACGGCGATGCCGATACGTATAAATTTTTGACCGAATATTCACCTATTAAGCAGCTCGGACGTAGAGGTCCTCCCATTTAGTATCCAACTTCCAGTTATTCATCAAAAGGTTAGATCTAAATTGGTTGAGCCTTTCAAAACGTATGCCGTTCTATAATTTACGGTCCAGACCATTTTCTTTTCGCCCGGGTCAGGACATCTTCATAAAGACCCATCCATTTAGTGAGAAAAATAAGCAATTATCTGCTAAATTAGCCCCCACTTACATACTGGGTAAGATAGTTCACAATACTGGAAGTGTTACCTATGAAGTTGCAAATGCTGCAAGAAGAATTCTAGGGGTACAAATACGTTTTTCTTTATGTTTCAGCTTTTCATGAGACTTTGGTTAAGTTGTCAATAGAACCTGTTTTGTAGTGGTTCAAGTTATTTAATTAAAAGAATACAAATATTGTGAAAAAAAGAACTGAATTTTGTTCTTAAATTGAAATACATAAACTTGGAAAGATAGGCAGGATAGGCGTCTCGTTTTAGTCGAGACACAAATAATTTTAAAAAAGAGAGAATTTTGTTGTAACACATAATATGCGAAATACTAACAACTGAGGCTAAGAAGATATGCAAATACAATAGTTAAATTAACATATCAGATATTAGAAAGTAAAACAAACAAAAAACACAAGGAAACACCGCAGACGAAGTTCCGGTTCTAGCTATTTCTAACCGTTCATCAAAAGATTAATAAAAACAGAAGTCACTAGGAGAACTCATCAACGGCTACAAATTGGATGATTAAGTTAGGCAATTTAATTTTATGGTATCATTTTTTTGCAATATAACCTTAGCAATTTAAAATGAGTATCTATTCTATTATGATGCAAACTTAAATTCGTATCAAATCAGTGAGTGAGTATACATTAAATGGCATGAAGTAACAAGGTGTTATCGCATTCAGGCACAGCAAAGTTGGTGGTAACAACAAGTTAATCTAATCTAATAATCCTCCCTCCGACGAGCCACATCCCGTCATCACGCCGTGCATAATCGGAATGAAATACTAAAAACTACCACATAGCACAATGGTAATATTATTGGATAGAACAACGGTTTTTAGTAAGAAGAATAGTAGCACAACAGGTCGCATATCGGTGGCTTAGTTCAAGATTTTGTGGTGTACTTACTGTTTTTGATCCTGAAATGTATTTGGATGGTTGCTACCTACACGCTAGTTATGGAGAGTTGAATCTTCTTTAAGTATGTTTCGTTTGTACACCATTTAAAAAAATTAAATATAGACGTTTTCTCATCAATGTTACAATAAAATTTTTAAGAGGGTAACTGTAACAACCTGTTTAAGCCCCCAAAACAAGAGTAAGTATAAATGGTTAGTAATTATCTACGTTAGTCTATTTACCGTTTCAGTTTTGCTGGCATTTGCTTTTTTACTCCTTTTCTTTTTTTTTACTTTTACTGGTGATTTTGTTTCAATTTCATCGTTAGAATCGTGTTTATCTATATCAGCTTCAGTGTCATTTAACGTTGTGTTGGCTTTTACTTTTTTCTTTCTTTCCTTCTTTTTTTTCTTCACTGGTGATTCTGTTTCACTTTTACTGTTCGAGTCACGTTCATCTGTGTCATATTCAGTGTCATTTACCGTTTTGTTTTTGTTGGTTTTTACTTTTTTCTTCCTTGCCTTCCTTTTTTTCTTTACTGTGTAACTTTCTGTGTCACTTTCATCGAAGAAATAATTTAAATATGTTTCAACCACAGAATTATTGAGTTTTTCTTCGTTGTTTTGTTGCCTAGTTCTCTTTGATCTCGTTTCATATGTTCTGGTCTAAAGAAAAGTAAAGATTTTTTAAATTTGTAAATTATTTATTGGGTCGTTTGCACAACTAGGCTTTATGCATGCGACCCAAGTTATTATAAATATATAAACCACATTTTCGAGCCAGAACCGAACGGCCATTAACCAAAATTTTAGTGTGAACCGGAACGTAACCGTAATGAAAAAATATACTCAAGCCTCGTTGACACTAAGATTGTTTACAAGCTGCTAGTTGGCGAGTTTAAAAGCTGGCGAGTAGATTGTAAAGTAGCCAACCAATCAACTTTTTTGGTAGATCTGTTAGTTAGATTGTAAACATGATTACACTGGGCGAGTTTACAAGCTGCTAGTAAACTCGCTAGATAGTAGATTGTAAATTATCTTAGTGTCAACGAGGAATAAGGAGCAAACCCGTAAGCCGGATGGAAATAATATTCGGAACGGGATCGAAATGTAAAACATTTAGGTTCGAAACTCTCCTCGTAATTACCGAAGGCAAGCCACTTTTAAAGACGAAAGTCACATCGAATCAACTTTCGTATTGTTGAAGCCTTGTTTTACTCCTTAAGTCATTTCAAACATATCCCACTTTAAATGATATTGTAGTCGCCTCAATTTTTCAAGCGACAATAATTTTTTCAAACATCTTTAATTATTAACATTGATAAACTTTTCTGATTTATTTATAATATGATTATTTTAGGGGGAAGTGCAGTTAGTGTGGGAAACTCTAAAAACGCTATGCTATACCCATTTTATTATTGTTTCTATTATGTTATACCCTTTCTATGTTATACCCTTTCTGTTGTCGATACCAGAGGTTTATGTAACAATTAAAATTTTTTGAAAAAAATAAAAATTAAAAGAAAAAAAATTTTTTTCCTATACTAACCGCAGCCTTATTTTATATATAAAGGAAATTGGTTTTGATTTTTTTCGTTTCAGAATTTTTAGTTACAGTAGTGACCGTTTCCACGACGTGATATGACTATATTCACCTGATGTGACATGACCATAGTCATGTCATTCGTGTGACAAGACTTTAGCAATTGGGTGCAGATTTGTTAGTTGGTGTGCAGGGATATTAGTTGAAGCATGGCGTCAAGAGGCCAGAGAGAAATGAAATACAAATTTTTTTTTTAATTTTATGAACTGATCAGACAGTAAAAAAACCACAGATCAATCTGGTTTATGGTCATTTGTGGGTTACGATTATTAAAATTATTATTACAAGCATGCTGCTGAATTAACCGCAAATTCCTCAAATACATTAAAAACTTTATCAGTTAGTGAATTTCATTAAAGAGCAAGATGACTTGAACTTAGACGCAAGTGGATTTTGTTTTTATTATTTTTATCGTAAATTAAGAAAATTTAGTACAAGGGACAGTTTTGATCGTTTATCTTACAACTTATAAGCACATAGGAAATAAAGCAAAAATTAAAAAAACAGAAAAAATTCTTGTCAAAACATTGCAATTTTGTATGGATTTTGATATTTTCAGAGGGCTGTATCTTGGACCCCTTGGATTTATTCGCTGCAGTGAGTGATTCTTTAGGAAATAAAAAAAAATCTTGGCGTCTAAGTAAAAGTCTTATCCCCCATTAAAGTTTGCTTAGTTGATCAATTGTTAAACTAATAAATGAAATCTTGGGTTAACATCGGGGTTAAAGTGTGCATGCAATTCGCGTAATTTAAAAGAACAAATTTACCTCTTCCATTTCTTTAACAGATTCGGATTTCATTTTTTTTCACATTTAATAAATCTAATGGAAGCACTGCTTTTATTTCATAACAAACATAAATGTAGATAAAAAATAAAACAATTATGAACTTGTGATGTATTTGGCGGCGTTATCTGAATTTGTTATCTGTCAACTGTCATTCAATATGTTTTTTGATTTTTTCATGCTATGTTTCCACAAAAATTAACTTTTTCAAAATGCTCCTATAGCATGGGTACGTTCCGAAACTTTACTATAGTTAACTAATACTAGTTTCCCACCGTAGCAATTTGCTAGCTACATAGTATAGTTTAATAAAGTATAATAGCAACGGTGTGAAAGCAAACTATCACAACAATTATTTTAAATTTGGTATTTTCATTTTCTAGCTAGTAAATATAATACTTATCAAATAAAGTATAATATCAACGGTGTGAAACGTAATTATTAATTTAAAGGTGAAATGTCATTTTATGAAATTCGTAAACATTGTGTTTTCTTGCGATTTTTAGCTTGTAAGATTCATTTCTGATATTTAATAAATTAAAGTGTATGTATTAACTGTTGATTATGATATGGATATGTTTAGTATAGCATTATAAAGGAATAGGACATGAAAAACGAAGTCAACGTAGACATTTGGTTTTCGTGAGAGAATTATTTAAAAAAGACGTTATAGAATAAAACTTATATGTATTTTATGCTGTTCAAAAACAGTGGCAGGGCTGGTCTAAATCTAGTTTGATTTTCTCTGGGTTGTAAATTTCATTTTAAAAACTATAACGCTAATATCAAATATAAAATTGACAGTACGGTATTTTGATATATCAATTTTATTCTAGTGTCAAGTTAGGTTTGGTTTCCCACCGAAACATTATCTTAATATAATATGAACGGTGAGAAATCAAACTAATATCAAATATTTGCTATACTACATAGTAAATTTCTGCGGTGGGAAACTAGTATATATATAAATAATATTTAAATACGGTCGTTCAGAAACGAAATAGTAAAGTTAATATTTAACTATTTGACAGCTGTTTGCGCCCACATTTATTAAAAAATTAAATGTGCTCTCGAGTAGAGTTAACAATTAAATACACATATACATAAGCATTATATAAAATTTAGCGATTTCAAATTGACAGTTCAGTTTATTTTGAAATTGCAGCATATATATTTTTCAAATTCTGTATGAAATGCAAGTTTTCTATAACAATATGGTTAGTAATTTCTATCTTAGTTTTTAATTTTTTCGGTTTTAATTTTATTCAATTGAAACATTTTATGAAAGAATTATTCTGACATACGATTTTGATAGATTGTATTAGTATTTGTGAATTTAATATTTTACCTAATGATCGTCGTTCAGAAATTATTTAACTATAGTTAAATATTTAGCTTTAGTAAAGTTTCGGAACGTACCCCATATATTGCAAATTAGAATAGATGCCCTGTCCGAGTATTTTAAAAACGTTGATTTATATTAGGGTGCTTTCCAAACGATGACTTATTTGTAGAACGTAACTTATTCTAAACTTATTCGAATAAGTATGCTGTCGAGGTCTTATTTTGTATCTCTTTTTCCATAAAAATCTAATCTGATATGTCAAATATACTTTTTTCTTAGGGCCATATCGACAAACCCAACTAAAATCGCAACTAGTACTACAACTAAAGTGCCAGTTTTGGTATTTTTAAACCACATTAAATCGTTAGTTTAAATGTAGATTAAAGTTGTAGTTGCAGTTTTAGTCGTGGATATCGGTGATTAAATTTACACTTACAACTGACGGGTAATGTCGAATTCTTTTCACCCAAATCCATAAAAAAAAATTGATGTAAATCAAAAATTTTGCTCTATTCACGCAAAAAAATCTTATTTTTTTTATTTACATCAAAAAAAATGTGCATTTTTTCGTAAATTTTTTAAACATTACTAATATCAACAAAGAAAATTTAAAAAATAATCGTTTTGTTAACGACAAGTTTTATATAACTATGAATTGTTTAATTTTGAAGAATTAATTGTTGTGTTTTGTATTATATATATATATGTAATTAACATTTAATAAAATAACTCCTAATAAATAAAAAAACTTTAAAATGCATTTATTAGAATTAAAATATTATATTTCATTGGGCGGATGAAAAAAACGAAGACGCTTTTCTCTAAAATGAAGTAATTTAAATTTGATGTAAGTTGATTCAATTACGGAGCAAGAAATTAACTATGCAGTTCATTAAAGATACAGAACGGAAGTGAGGTTATATATTTTACAGTGGTGAAACGTACGTGATCGCATTAGACATCTCAAAAGCATTTGATCGAATTTGGCATGCCAACTTGATCAACAAGCTCGTTGCGTACGGTTTTCATCCCGCAGTCGTGAAGTTGATTCAAAGTTTTCTGTCTAACCGATACATCTCGGTATCTATAGATGGCTTTTCTTCTGAGCCCAAATTAATTAACGCTGGTGTACCCCAAGGCTCAGTTTTGTCTCCTACTTTGTTTTTAATTTATATCAACGAACTGTTGCAAATCACCAGTAACCCAATAAATAGTTTTGCAGATGATAGTACACTGCACAAGTCATTCGTCCCCCTATCTTCAAAGGGTAAAATGCATGAACGAATAAATCCCGTCCGGAGAGACGCTGCCATAAATGTAAACGAGGACCTAAAAAAAGTCGCCGATTGGGGTGACAAAAATTTGGTCAATTTTAATTCCACCAAAACACAGCTATTGATTGTTTCCAGATCAAAAACCGAGTTTCCCAACGATATTTCAATTAATATGTGTGACGACCGATATGATATGATAGACGAATGTGAAAGCATTCGTTTATTGGGAGTCACAATATCCAATGACTTACTCTGGAACGATCATATAATGGCCATGGCAAAGAGCGCGTCAAGAAAACTCGGCCTCCTCAATAGATGTAAAAAATATTTTACCTCGCATCAATTACTCCATATTTATAAGTCCTATATTCGTCCCTGTATGTAGTATTGTTGTCAAGTTTGGGGCGCTGCATCTGTTACTATCCTGGCTCTTTTGGACTCTGTTCAAAAGCGAGCTATACGAATTGTTGGTGATCGAGATTTAACATTAGATCTTGATTCCCTGCAACATCGTCGCACTGTTGCTGATCTCGCTGTTTTTTATAAATATCGTCACCAGCAGTGCTCGGATGAAATCAGGTCCATAATGCCTCAGACATATGTTTTTCCCCGTTTTACTCGTCAATCGGTTTGTGCGGGCGGTCGAACTGTCGAGATTACTCACTGTCATAGTAATCGAATGCAAAAAGATTTCTTTGTGCGAACATCGTACACATGGAATGCTTTGCCCGAATCAATAGTCTCGAGTGCCTTCAATTCACAAAGATTTAAAAAAAAGCGTCCACCTATACCTCAAGACGCATGTTGTTGTGGGACCTACGTCTTAAAAGGTATCTATGTGTTGTTGTGACACATTTTGTAATTCCTACTACACAACACTTCTTATTAAAAAAAAAAAAAAAAAAAAAATGACATTAGATACAATGTATATATTATTAATACCAACATAACGAAAACATAATTTAATTCTAACATTCCTCCAAAATTAAGTTTTAAATTTAAATTTTAATCCAAGAGATTCGATGATGCTGTTGATTTGGAAGTGACTTCGTGAATACAGTTTCATATGAGTAGTTGAAATATACTCCAGTATCAACCTTTTTTCTGCTATCACATCCCTTAGAAAATGGTGTTTGATATCTATATGTTTTGCACGACTATGATTTATATTATTTGAAGTCATGATAATAGAACTTTTACTGTCACAAAACATCTTAAGTTGATCACTGTGTTCCGGACACATTTCAAGCTGTAATTTTTTAAGCCATAATTCTTGTTGAGCAGCCAGAACCAGCGCCATGTATTCAGCTTCAGGAGTTCCACGATATTGGACCATTTTGTAACTCAAAAATATATCCAGATGTAGAACGCCTTCTATCGACATCACTTGCCCAATCAGAATCACTATAACCAACCAGATTCAGTGAACCATCGTTTGAGTACACCAATTTTGCATCGATTGAACCTTTTTGGTATCTCAAAACACGTTTTGCTGCATTTCAATGAGACATACCTGGATTTTTACAATAACGACTTAATTTGTTCACTGCAAAACAAGCATCAGGGCGCGTTATTTGTGCCAAATACAGCAAACATCCCACGGCTTCTTTATATGGAATTTCTTTCATTTTGTTTTCTTCTTCAATGTCCTGAGGCCACATTGACTCTGATAAAACCTGTTGATGATCTAATGGAGTTGTAACCAGATTACATTCGTGCATATTAAAACGATGTAATATTTCTTTGATGTATTGATCCTGACATATCGCAATTCCTCCATCATCATCATGTTTTGTAAAAAAGATGAGATAAGCAAATCATCATTATATATAGCTACTATAATAACACTACTATTCATCCTTTGCCAATAAATACAGGAATCTGCAGATGACTGTGTCATACCATATTCTTTCAATTTACAGTCCAAACTAGAATTCCAGACCCAGCTCGCTTGCTTCAAACCATAAGTGGATTTTCGCAATTTACAGACTTTGTTCTCGTCTTTAGTAAAACATTCCGGCTGAATCATGTATATCTCATCTGAAAGCTCGCCCTGGAGAAAAGCTGATACAGCGTCCATATGATGGATTTTCATGTTATGACTAACAGACATTGCTATTAAAAATCGAATTGAATCATAACTCACAATAGACGAGTACGTATTATTGTAATCTACACCAAATCTCTGAGCGCATCCTTTTATTACTAATTGCGCTCTATATTTTTCAACTTCACCTGCGGCATTTCTTTTAGTTTTGAAAACCCACTTAGATGCAATAGATTTTTTATTTGGAGGTAAATCAACAAGCGACCATGAATTATTTTCCATCAATGATTTTTATTCAAAATCCATAGCTTCTTTCCATTTTGACCAATTAGAACTATTCAGTACTTCATCAACTGTCAATGGATCACGACCATCAAGATTTTTTACGCTGTAACTCAGAAAGTTATCAAATTGTTTTGGTTTTGCTCTTTGATCTTTGACCCTCACCTTGAGTTTTGATTGTAACGTTTAATGGTAAAAAATTATCATCTGTATCAACTGTTTCTGCTAAATCATCGTCAGTGTAATACGTATCCTGAGATGAATCTGCAAATTGCATGGATAAATTTTCAATTTGATTTCCACCATCATTTGCATTGTTGTGAACTTCATCGCCATTATTTACATCAACAACACTCGGTGTAATTATATTTGAATCAGCTGCAAATATATCAAATAAATTAATGGAACTAATTTCATTATTTACCTTCTTGTTGAATTTGTACTGCTGGTTTTCACAAACAATCACATCTCGACTGAAAACAACTTTGTCACTTTCAGGAAGATAAACTCTGTATCCTTTTGATTCTAAACTATAACCAACAAAAATGCCCATTTCAGATTTCGAGTCCAGTTTTTGTCTTTTTTGTTTTGGTGACATGACAGACAGATCCAAAAACGCGTAGAAATTTGTAGCTCACTGCCTTTTTACTCCACAGCTCTTCGGGTTTTTCTTCTTTAGAACTGCACGGTGATCTATTTATCAAGAATGCAACAGTGTTGATGGCTTCTGCCCAAAACTTTTTCGGCAAATTGGCATCAAACAAAATTGACTTTATCTTCTCAACTAAAGTCCGATTCATTCTTTCGCTAAGACCATTTTGTTCAGGAGTATAAATACAAGTCGTCTGATGTATTATTCCATTTTTCTGGTAAAATTTATTTATTGCATCGTTACTACAAATTTCTGTGCCATTATCGCTTCTTAGAATTTTTATTTCCTTTCCAGTATGGTTCTCTGCATAGCTCTTGAACTCTAAAAACTTTTGTATTACATCTGCTTTTGATTTAATTTGATAAACAAAAACTTTCCTTGTAAAATCATCTTCTATGGCAAAAACAAATCGAGATCCCCCAATTGAAGTCTCTTCAAAGGGTCCGATCACATTAACATGAACAATCTCCAAAACTTCAGATGCTCGCGATCCTATACTACGGAACGCCAACCGACACTGTTTGCTTTTAATGCAAGAAACACGTTTTTCATAACTATTACCAGATGTGTAACTCAATTTTCCACTTTGAAATTTTCTTTTCCAAATGACCGAGCCATCGATGCCACAAATCACGTTCTTCTCGTACTGTATACGATGTCTCATTCTCTATTGTATTTAATCGATAAATACCATCGTATAACGAAGCTGTAGCAATTAATTCAGCAGAATCATATATTCGATAGCCAGTAGCATCAAAAATAATTTTCTTGTTGTTATTTTTAACAATTTGACTGATGGATAACAAATTTGTGGATAATTCGGGCACTACTAACACATTTTCAACGCGAACTTTTTCCTGTTTTCCGTTTAGCAATAAGGATAATGAACACTCACCCTTTTCTCTGATTGCTAAGCGTTGCTTACTGGCAACTACAACTGTTCTTTCTTCATTAAGTCTCAAAACATTCGAAAGAATTGTGCCATCATAGGTCATATGAGATGACGCTCCTGAATCAACGTACCAACTATTTAAAGCATTTGTCTCTGGAGTAATCAACGCACAGAATGTTGATTTTTCTGTTTACCTCAAATCTTTCTTGTTGTGCTTAATCGACTTGGAACACTTATTATGTCCAATTTTGTTGCAATTATAACATCGCGGTAATCTCCTTTTCTTTTCTTTTCTTTTGAATAAAGAGCTGCACTTTCACTGTTATTTTCATTTCTCGTGTCTTGCAAAAGTTTGGTTTTAACGTACTTACCTGTAGCATCAGCACCGGAGCTTTCCATAGCCATTATCATGGGTTTATAGGATTCTGGCAAACCAGCCAACAAAAATGTTCCTACCCATTCACTAACGACAAAATTTAGGTCATTAAGCATTTGTGTTGTTGTTAATATTGTCGTCACATATTCCTCTATGGAACGACAATCTTCTAGTTTTCTGAGTATCATCTTACGCATTAAGCTAACACGACGTGCCAAACCTTTATCTTCAAACGCTGCAGTCAATCTGTCCCAAACTTCTTTTGCGGACTTTGCACTACGTATATGAATATAATTGTTTTCATAAGAACCATCATAATTAGTTTTGATTTTGCACGTGTTTCATTTTTAAATTTAGCCTCAGCAGACTGTTCTGGAACCTCGACACCTTGAACAATATTCCAAATATCTTCATGTTCATGATAGGCCTGCATTGCAAAGATAGGCCTGCATTTTCACGTCCAATTAATTTTCCAAAAATAGGTATAAAGCTGTTTGATGTTGTAGCTGCCAGGATGAGAAAAAAAAAATTTTTAATTACAACAAATTAACTAATTCTGATGAAAATATATAAAATTAATTCTGATGAAAATATATAAAATTTGAAATCTGTTTTCTTTATTAAAGTTTAATGAAATTAATTTCGAACTTATTTGCTGGGCACATAACCTGATGAAAAAGTTGATTCAACTACGGAGCAAGAACTTAAACAAGCAGTTCATTAAAGATACAGAACGGAAGTGAGGTTATATATTTTACAATGACATTAGATACAATGTATATATTAATACCAACATAACAAAAACATAATTTAATTCTGACAAAATTGAAAACAAATATGAATGAATAAAACAAAATTATTTTATTTACAAATTAATTGTGTGAAATTAAAAGTAATGTAATAATTTAATTAATTTTTTTAATTTATTAAATTATGTGATGTTTATTATCATGTGTTTATTATCATGTGATGTTTATTATTATGTGATGTTTATTATCATTTATGGATCTTAGTAATCTAATATGAAATAAAAACATAGTAACTGAAATATTTATTTCAGTAACATAACTAAATTGTTTTTAACTGTATATCATTTTGATTTCTCAACATTTTATACCGTATTTTAAATTAAAGTATCTCTTATAAAAATATAAATAAGAAAATTATTTAGAAGATTAAATATTTGTTTTTTGATTTTGGACAAACATTTTTGTTTTCATTTTTTTGATTTTTTGGCTCGGTCCTTCGCGTATTGAAACAATTTTTTAATTATAAAAACAATTTCAGATGTTTTGCAGGAAGTTAATTTTCGCATTGAACATTCTGTGAAAAATATTAAAAAATATTAGTTGCAGCTATAACAGTAAATAGTAAATGGTACTAAATTGGCAGTAAATTCATAAGAACATCTGTTTATCTTTAATTAAATCCATTAAACATTAAATCCATTAAACAACACAGAAAATAAATACAAAAATTAACAAACAAAAACTTATTGTTAATATGACGTCGAAATATTTTATATTATGATGCCACAAAAATTGTTTGACACTTCAAATTCACTTCACTTCTAACTATTAATAATAAATAAATTTATAAGTTTATAAATATTATATAGTTATATTTCTAATTCCACGATTAAAAAAAAAAAAACAGTCTACTCCAAAAATTATCACCCAATCTTATAGAAACATCAACGTCAAATGAATCATGGAGCGTCCTTTTTAAATTTTCTTGTACAGTTACATTTAGTATATATACGTGTGTTGGTATATAGTAAAAAACTTTTCTTCTTCTTTAGTTCGTTTATGAACCGTATTTCACGAATTCGCAAAATTGTTTAGAGGGTATATATTAATAACAACATAACGAAAACATAATTTAATTCTAACATCCCTCCAAAATTAAGTTTTAAATTTAAATGTCAATCCAAGAGATTCGATGCATTTATGATGCTGTTGATTTGGAAGTGACTTCGTGAATACAGTTTCATATGAGTAGTTAAAATATACTCCAGTATCAACCTTACCTTTTTTCTGCTATCATATCCCTTAGAAAATGGTGTTTGATATCTATATGTTTTGCACGACTATGATTTATATTATTTGAAGTCATGATAATAGAACTTTTATTGTCACAAAACATCTTAAGTTGATCACTGTGTTCCGGACACATTTCAAGCTGTAATTTTTTAAGCCATAATCCTTGTTGAGCAGCCAGAACCAGCGCCATGTATTCAGCTTCAGGAGTTCCACGATATTGGACCATTTTGTAACTCAAAAATATATCCAGATGTAGAACGCCTTCTATCGACATCATTTGCCCAATCAGAATCACTATAACCAACCAGATTCAGTGAACCATCGTTTGAGTACACCAATTTTGCATCGATTGACCCTTTTTGGTATCTCAAAACACGTTTTGCTGCATTCCAATGAGGCATACCTGGGTTTTTACAATAACGACTTAATTTGCTTACTGCAAAACAAATATCAGGGCGTGATATTTGTGCGAAATACAGCAAACATCTCACGGCTTCTTTATATGGGATTTCTTCCATTTTGTTTTCTTCTTCAATGTCCTGAGGACACATTGACTCTGATAAAACCTGTTGTAACCGGATTACATTCGTGCATATTAAAACGATGTAATATTTCTTTGATGTATTGATCTTGACATATCGCAATTCCTCCATCATTATCATGTTTTATAAAAAAGATAAGATAAGCAAATCATCAACATATATAGCTACTATAAGAACACTACTATCCATCCTTTGCCAATAAATACAGGAATCTCCAGATGACTGTGTCATATCATATTCTTTCAATTTACAGTCCAAACTAGAATTCCAGACCCAGCTCGCTTGCTTCAAACCATAAATGGATTTTCGCAATTTACAGACTTTGTTCTCGTCTTTAGTAAAACATTCCGTGTGAATCATATATATCTCATCTGAAAGCTCACCCTGGAGAAAAGCTGATACAGCGTCCATATGATGGATTTTCATGTTATGACTAACAGAAATTGCTATTAAAAATCGAATTGAATCATAACTCACAACAGGCGAGTACTTATTATTGTAATCTACACCAAATCTCTGAGCGCATTCTTCTATTACTAATCGCGCTCTATATTTTTCAACTTCACCTGCGGCATTTCTTTTGGTTTTGAAAACCCACTTAGATGCAATAGATTTTTTATCGATAAATACCATCGTATAACGAAGCTGTAGCAATTGATTCAGCAGAATCATATATTCGACAGCCATTAGCATCAAAAATAATTTTCTTGTTATTATTTTTAACAATTTGACTGATGGATAACAAATTTGTGGATAATTCGGGCACTACTAACACATTTTCAACGCGAACTTTTTCCTGTTTTCCGTTTAGCAATAAGGATAATGAACACTCACCCTTTTCTCTGATTGCTAAGCGTTGATTATTGGCAACAACAACTGTTCTTTCTTCATTAAGTCTCAAAACATCCGAAAGAATTGTGCCATCATGTTTCATCCAAGAATTGTGCCATCATGACGCTCCTGAATCAACGTACCAACTATTTAAAGCATTTGTCTCTGGAGTAATCAACGCACAGAATGTTGATTTTTCTGTTTTCATCAAATCTTTCTTGTTGTGCTTAATCGGCTTGGAACACTTATTATGTCCAATTTTGTTGCAATTATAACATCGCGGTAATCTCCCTTTCTTTTCTTTTGAATAAAGAGCTGCACTTTCACTGTTATTTTCATTTCTCGTGTCTTGCAAAAGTTTGGTTTTAACGTAGTCACCTGTAGCATCAGCACCGGAGCTTTCCATAGCCATTATCATGGGTTTTTAGGATTCTGGCAAACCAGCCAACAAAAATGTTCCTACCCATTCACTAACGACAAAATTTATGTCATTAAGCATTTTTGCTGTTGTTAATATCGTCGTCACATATTCCTCCATGGAACGACAATCTTCTAATTTTCTGAGTATCATCTTACGCATTAAGCTAACACGACGTGCCAAACCTTTATCTTCAAACGCTGCAGCCAATCTGTCCCAAACTTCTTTTGCGGACTTTGCACTACGTGTATGAATATAATTGTTTTCATGAACCATCATAATTAGTTTTGATTTTGCACGTGTTTCATTTTTCAATTTAGCCTCAGCAGACTGTTCTGGAACCTCGACACCTTGAACAATATTCCAAATATCTTCATGTTCAAGATAGGCCTGCATTGCAAAGATAGGCCTGCATTTTCACGTTCAATTAATTTTCCAAAAATAAGTATAAAGCTGTTTGATGTTGTAGCTGCCATGATGAGAAAAAAAAATTTTTAATTACAACAAATTAACTTTATCTGATGAAAATATATAAAATTTGAAATCTGTTTTCTTTATTAAAGTTTAATGAAATTAATTTCTAACTTATTTGCTGGGCACATAACCTGATGAAAAAGTTGATTCAACTACGGAGCAAGAACTTAAACAAGCAGTTCATTAAAGATACAGAACGGAAGTGAGGTTATATATTTTACAATGACATTAGATACAATGTATATATTAATACCAACATAACAAAAACATAATTTAATTCTAACAAAATTGAAAACAAATATGAATGAATAAAACAATATTATTTTATTTACAAATTAATTGAATCTTTTATAAATATTTCAATACGCAATTGCAGAATATGCTATTAAAAGAAATTTTTCAAATTTAAAAGTAGACAACCGCCATTTAAATATCAATTGATTTTGAAACGTGAAAAGAAAACCACATTATAGAGTGATTTTTCTGTTCCGGTGTTATCCGCAATGGCGCTGCAAAAAGGGGATAAGAGAAAACATCACAAAAATTTTATATGGAATTCCATACAAAACACAATTTGAATAATTTTTAAAGTTGTCTATGAAATTTCTCATTTTACTACAATTAAATAATTTAAATTTGTTTATGAAGAATTATTGAGAATATATTAAGCATAACATATAAAATATTTTCTTTTCTTCTGTTCGTAAAACAAATACGAAAATAGGTTAAATTTTTCATACAACTTTGTATGGGAAATTTTGGCAATTTGAATGTTTCTTTTTTGAGCGACTTAAGAATAATATTTTATATATTACGCTTAATATATAGTCAATAACACTTTATAAGCAAATAATAATTTTTCAATTGGGAAAAATGATAAATTTCATAGATAACTTTTAAAATAATTCAAGTTGTGTTTTGTATGGAATCCCATATAAAATTTTGTCATTTTTCCCTTATCCCCCATATGCAGCGCAATTGCAGCCAACATCGGAACAGAAAAATCGCTCTATACAAACATATTTCACATCAACTTTTGTTTTTTGTTCTTTTCAGACACGAATTTATAAATTGATTTAGAAAAGTGATAAGAAAACCACATTAGAAAAGTGAAAAGAAAACCACATAAAATTCTATGATAGATTTTTTTAAATCAATACGTTGTCAAATAATATTTTATTATAAAATGGTTTGAAACATTAATATATATGTTTATTTCAATTGCGTTTTTTATAAAATTTTTAAATAATTGAATAGAATTTTATTTGTTCACCGCCAAAAAATTGGCTGAATATTTACATAATATTTATTACATTTGTATTGTTATATTAATTATTTTCGATTTCGATAAGATTAGCTTTAATTTTTCTTTTAAATAAATTTCCATCAGTTGTGTTCACAAAAATTTCATTATTTTGATTAACATATTTAATTAGTCTACTTATTGGTTGATTTCTTAAATAATCAGTATTATAAAACGGTTCATCAATCAATCTCGCTCTCCTCGTTTCATAATAATGGTCTCTTAATACAAATCTAGAATTAATATTACTGTCATTTATATATCCTTTAAAAATATCGAATGCAAAAACTGAATCAGCAATTCTTCTTCTCAAATTTAATGATTGTAATTTTAACAATTTACATCTATCAACATACGGAGCTAATCGGAATGAGGTTGTACCTCTTCTACTATCCAAAAAATATATCACAAATTGCTTTTGTATCGATTCAATATCATCACTATAAATTTCATGGTATGGATTCCATATAACAGATGCAAATTCAAGTCTAGACCTTACATATGAAAATTTGTTGATGGAATGTCGCTTAATACACCCAATCAGTTGACGGCACTTCAAGGTGGTTTGCTCAATGTGGTCACCGAATGCAAATCGTCGGTCTAAAATTACGCCCAAATCACGAATCGTTTCTTTGCGTTCGATAATATGGTCAGCCATCGAATAAATTATATGTATTGGTGTTGCAACTCTCGATGCAGTAAAAATGTGACATTTGTTGAAATTCAAGTTTGCATTATTATGGTGTCTCTTGAATTTGATATTTCCAAATATATCTTTAAATCATCGGCGAACAACAATATTGTTACGAAATCAACAAAATACTACAACAGATTAATGAAATAAATATTGTTGTTGTTGTACATATTCTTAGAATTAAGGTCTACATAAAACAAATGATTTTATGAATCAAATCAACGTAACGTAAAATAATCGAATATTCTAATATTTTCTCAAGGTTTCTAAAAAGTGACCTAGAAATTTCTAGAAATTAAGCAGAACGTATATAAGGAAATTGCCTCTTGTAGTTTTTAATTAGTTTTATTTTAAACCTGCGATTGTGAAGTTAAAATTATAAAAGTGATCTTTAAATTAGTGAATAAAGTTTTATTGAGTAGAAATATTTTGTGTATTATTTTGAACGTTGTGAACTGGAAATTTCGACAATAAACCGTTGGAGTTTCGAAGCTGTTGAAAGAATATTCTAGCTAGGAATATTGTTTGCTGTATTGTTTCCCGTTGTTGTGGAACAATCAAGGAGTTGAAGACTTAATAAAACCTGGTTTTTGTGCTTACTAATCAGTGATCGAACTCTGAAGAGATTTGAAAATTGCGTTTATCGAATTGTGAGTTAGGCCAATTCGAAGGAAAAACGTAACAATATTTTTGCTTGTTGTATCATATCGGGCAAGTCATTAATAAACATCAAAAACAAAATCGGCCCCAATGTACTACCAGCTGGAACACCAGATGATATTTGGTATCGTCTGGAAGTTGCATCACCAATTTTAACGTAGCACATACGATTCGAAACAAATTCATACAACCATTTGATGGTTTTTGGCCCAAGACCAAAACGGCTCATTTTGCAAGCCAATATACGATGACAGACGGCATTGAATGCGTTCCGGAAGTCGCCGTATAAAATGTCAATTTTATTACCTCTTTGAAACGCTCTAT
This sequence comes from Diogma glabrata, assembly GCA_963693315.1. Classification (NCBI taxonomy): domain Eukaryota; kingdom Metazoa; phylum Arthropoda; class Insecta; order Diptera; family Cylindrotomidae; genus Diogma; species Diogma glabrata. The sequence goes on from OY856188.1 coordinate 105,126,051, forward strand.
TGACATCAATTGATAAATTCAATAAATTCGTTGTAACTGATCTTGCTAGTTGAATACCATGTTGCTTATTCGAAAGTTGTGGTTCAATGATAATCATTAGCCTGTTTTTCACCGCTATTTCAAATATTTTCAAAATCACAGGACTTATAGCAATCACCCTATAATTTGAAACATCACTTTTATCGCCCTTTTTGTACACAGGAATTACTCTCGACAATTTAAGCGCTGATGGAATATGTTCGTCGTTGAATGTCTTTTGGTACAGCTACCAAATTGGCCAAACAGTTGCATACGCACACATTTTAATAACCAACGGCGACAATTTGTCTGGTCCAGCCCCACTTTTTCAATCCAACGAATTTATTGCCAATTCAATGTCTTCAAGCGTCACATTTAATTCAGTTGTATCGTGCAGTGTTTGTAAACTTTCATTTGGATTCCACATGTGTTCATCAGCAATGTAACTGGACTCAAATTGACTTGCAAATAGTTCAACAATATCAATTGGTGTATCGGCTGTGATATTTCCATATTTCATTTTGTTTGGATATGTTGACGTGTTGATGTTCATCTTTGCAAAATTCTAAAATGTGGCTGGATCATTTTTAATGTTGTTTTCTATGCGTTGAATATATTCTTTGCAATATCGTTCATTGAGTGCATTGAACTCAATCACAGCTGCAATGTATTCAGTACAAATGGTTCCTATTTGTTTGCGTTTGAAAAGCTTATCGCGGCGATTTTTCTTTTGTTGCAGTATTTTGTTCTACCATTTAGGCTTGTTTGTATACGTTTTTAGCACAGTTTGCGGAACATATTGTACTATCAGTTCATCCATTTTGCTTTGAAAATATGTGTACGGCGCTGCATCAGTCGTTCAGATGTTAAATTCGTGTGACTATTGCAAAGTTGCTGACAAATGCGCTCATAGTTTCCTTTGCGAAAACAAAATACTGGAATATTTACATCAGCATTCAATAATGATCTTTTTTCACAGTAATTGACGGTAATATCATATGTTTTGTGATATCCATCCTGCTGATCGGCTTCAATTATCGTGTTTGGGTCGACACACAAGCTAATATCAGTATTATCCTTGACAAAAATCAAATCGAGCACATTGCCAACCGAATTTTTAACATTTGACAGCGGGAACATTTCAATTGCACTCTCTTTGCACTTCAATGATTTGTGTATCAAAACAGCAACACCACTAGCACGTCTCGTTCTTGAATTTATTTCAGTCGTAGCACGATCACATCGGTAAACATTGAATGAATTCGGGAAATTGAAATTCACCTTATCATCCAAAAATGTTTCAGTGAAGCATAGAATTTTGTATAGTGATAGTTCAATTTTTACGTTGACATTGCGTTTATTGACAATCGATCTCACATTGTTATAATAAATCGGCAAAAGCTGTTTATCAATAAAATTAGAACTACTAATTGGTGTCGTCGTTGTTTTTTTGGATCATTATGTAAACAATATTATTTATATTGTCTCCATTTGGCTTAAAAAATTTCGTTATAGTGGATTGTTTGCGTAAATTATTGCTGTTGGCATTAGTTATTTTGCTATTCGTTGAATTTCGTTGCAAATTGGTAACTAGTTTTTTGACAATGTTACTGAGCTGTTGTTGCTGCCGCATCCACATACACTGCTACCACTTCCGCCTGCACTGCTACCGCTACCAACACCAACATTGCTTCCATTTTGGTTCAAAAATTCAATCATTATCTTCTTTTGGTATCCATTGTGTGCTTCAAAATCAGCTGTTGGGTTGCCTTTTGATTTGTTCGGTGGCATAAGATCGCTTAGTGATGGCTTCGGTGTTGAGACTTTGCGAAACTCACGAATAGTTTTAGTTTTCGGCCAATTTTCTTTCTGCTTCAAAATTTCATAAGCTTCAGGCGAAACATCGATTTCGAATGAAACATATGTCAATTGTGTGAGATCAGCATCTTTTTTCACCAATTCCGAGGATTTAAATTTCGTTTTGTCTTTTACTTCGGTGAGTTCGATGATGTAATGTTCCAGCTCATCAGTTGTTGTTTCTGGATGAAAATTTGGTTCTCCATAGACTAAGCATAGGAAATTTTGAAATTTTGACAGTTTGACATTTGTATTTATTAATAAAAATGTAAGTATAATAAGTATAACTATATAAGTAATGTAGGTATCATACCAAATGATACTATCAAATTATAACAATAATAAAAAATTAAACAAAAAAGCAAACGAAAAAATTACTTTATAAAATAAAAAATATTCAATAGAAAATATGTATTTAATTGCTTGTTAATGAGGTTGTTATAAATAGGTTAGGTTAGATTAGGTTAGGTGGATGAAGGGATGGGTGCGGGGGAAGAGGGAGGAGGGGGTGATGTTGAGGGGGCGGAGTGCTATTGATCGCAGGTCTGCAGGGTCGCTGAAGCGATTGAAAAATAAAATAATATATCATAAAAGATTATATCCTAAAGTATTTCATTTCAAATAACCTAAACCCCACCCCTCTGGCCTAAGATACCTACATATATGTAAACCCTAGCACCTAAGCTTTCCAACGAACCCACCCACACCCCCAGGAGGCAGCCTCATATAACGAACCGTAGCCAAAAATTGGATGTAAAAACTATTTTGACAAAAAAATGGCGAAGTTTATTTTATAGCTATTACACTGTCCAATTTCACGTCAAATTTTTTATTTGAAATTGTGTATTTGTGTCATATACGCCTAAGCTAAGTGAAAAGTATAGTAGAATTTTTTTACCAGTGAATACAAACATTGGTTCTTCTGCGCATATTAATATATGCATGTGCGAATATTCAGTGTCTCAGATTAAAATATTAAAAAAAAACTGCAGCGGTCCCATTGAAATGGACAAAAAAAGCATTAAATTAATAAATTACTATTGAAATTCAAACAATTATGCATGATTTCCACAATGGCGAAAAAATTAACCAAATTAGAAAAAGAAAGATGAAATTTTCCATTTGTATGATAGAGATGCACTCTGATTTTGTCATTTAAATTTGGACGTCCAATTTGCAATATTTCAATTCAGCACTCCGAAATTGGACGTCTACCTAGTCCGAAAAAAAGATATGCTTGTGATTTGGAAGTCTTTTTTCGGACTGGACGTCCAATTTCGGAATATAAAATGTCAAAATTGAAAATATTATAATAGCGCGAAAAAAAGTTTAATCTAAATCAGTATTCAAACCAGTATCACTAATTCAACCCAGTATTACAAACTGTAATTATAATGAAGTAATTATTAAAATCTATTTTGTGTTTGGTATTAATTGGGATTAATTATAATTTGCAATTAAATCAATTGAACAATTTATTTTATGTTTTACAGGCCAAATTCCTTTGTTGATTTTACAAGTAAATTGTAAAATCAACAAAGGAATTTTGCCTGGAAAACATAAAATAAATTGTTATATAGTGATTTTACCGCACTCCGAAAACAAAAATTGAAAATTTAAATCAATTGATTTTAGGTTATGAGCTTTCGGAATGCCAAAATCCAAAAGTAAAAACTCGGAATTACAACAATTTATTTTATGTTTTACAGGCAAAATTCCTTTATTGATTTTACAATTTAAAAAAAAACGCTGTCTTATATATTCAAAATAACTTTTAAAATTTATTAAACAATTGTTTTTCTTATTAATTTTCTCTTACATGTTTCGATTATATATCATCCTCAGAGAGATATTTTGCAACTCAGTTCAAGAGAAAATTAATAAGAAAAAACAATTGTTTAATAAATTTTAAAAGTTATTTTGAATATATAAAACAGCGTTTTTTTTTAAATTGTAAAATCAACAAAGGAACTTTGCCTGTAAAACATAAAATAAATTGTTATATAGTGATTTTACCGCACTCCGAAAACAAAAATTGAAAATCGGAATTACAAGTTGTTGCTCTTTCATTCTCTCTTTAGTTATTTCTTTCTTTCTCATTTTAATTTGCTAATTGTTTGGCCTTAGCCATTTTGGAAACCATTATAATAGAAAACCAAATAATAGTAAAAATATTAATGATTTTGTAGGCAATATAACAAAATTTTGATAATTTAAAATAATTCTAATAAAAATAACGACACCTCTCTCTCTGGCATTTACATCCCATGGAGGGATTTTGTCGTCTGTGTGATCAGCTTCCAATCATCTCGTTCCATGACCAGTTGACCCCAGTATCGACATCCGATGACAGTAAACTACCGCGATAGTATATTCATGGCAATTCAACTGCCATGACATTGTGACAGTGCTGTTCACACGGTATTGGCTTGCTCGAAAGTTGTATATGAAAAGCGAAAGAAGATGCAGTGTTTTTTATCTTAGGTGAAATTTCAAAGAAAATAATACAAATATTAATAAAATCATCTGCAAAAAATCACAAAATCAATACTAAATAAGCCACTGATAACAGAAATTGAAAATAATAATGAACTGTCAAGATAACACCGTTCACAAGGTGACAGTTGATGTCACAGTCACAGTATTACTTTCGCACTATCAAGTCAATTTTCATAAATCGTTCACACCATGACCAAAGTCATCAGTCGCTGTCATGACTGCAACTGTCGCGTATTTTGTCACCGTGTATGGTCGTATGTCGCGTATTCTGTCACTGTATGTTGGCTTAACCCACAGACAACAATTATAATTTGTAATTGTTGTCCGTGAGTTATAAATTATTTGAATGGTCAATAATCTCAAATTATTCTAATTATATTTGATTATATTATTCACAAATTGAAAATAAAAAAATATTTTTATTTTTACATTTTATTTATGTTCGATAAATAAAATCTAAAAATAAAACAATGTTTAATTTTAATTTGTGAATAATATACAGTCTATCTATACATTAGAAATATATAAATTTGATATTATATGGATTATGCAAAAAAAAGTCAAAAAACTCCAACGGCAACGGTAGTCACAGTGCGGTAGCTTTTTTGCTATCTACAAAATTTTTGTGGAAACATAGCATGTAATTATTAAACAAAAATATATTTGATCTTGATGACAGTTGACAGATAAACAGGTTTTTGTATTGAAGCTTCTCTCTAAATATGCCACCAAAAACCTTTCGTATAAAGGAAGATAAAGTACTGATTTAATTATATTTAACAAATGTGAAAAAAAGCAAAATGAAATCCAAATCTGCAAATGAAAAGCAAGAGGTAAAGATTTTATTTTTTTAAATTAAACCGTAGATGAAACTAGTAGAGCTTTAATGAAATTCATAACATTATAAAGTTTTAAATGTACATGAAACTTCAGCAATGAACAACCTTTATGGAACTGTTTTGATAATCGTAACCCACAAATAACCTCATCAATTGACTGCAATTCGCAAATGACCCGCTCTGACCTGTTGGCGTCAGGATTCAACTACTCCTTTTAAATTTATAATAAATAAATAACAATTTAAAAATCTTTACTTTTCTTTAGACTAGAACAATTGAAACGAGATCAAAGAGAACTAGGCAACAAAACAACGAAGGAAAACCCAATAATTCTGTGGTTGAAACATATATAAATGATTTTTTCGATGAAAGTGACACAGAATTACCAGTAAAGAAAAAAAAGAAGGCAAGGAAGAAAAAAGTGGAAACCAACAAAACGGCAAAGGACACTAAATATGATACAGATGAATCCTATAATACAGATGTATCCTGTGATATAGATGAGCGTAATTCCAGCGGTGAAAGTGAAACAGAATTACCGGTAAAAGTAGCGAAAAATAAAAGGAGTAAAAAAGGAAACGCCAGTAAAACTAAAAAGGTAAATAGTCTAACGTAGATAGTTACTAACTCACCATAATTTTGGTTTAAATTTTTTTAACAAGTTAGTTACAATCACTTACTCGAATATTAAAATTTGAAATTCATGATATTAAACTGGTGTACAAATGAAATATCTCTAAAGAATATTTAATTCTCGATGACTGCATAACGTGTAGGTCGCATTTCTCCAATTTTGTTTCGGTATCATAAATAACTTATTATAATATAGCTCTAACCCAGTTGTCGTAAATACGAGGTATGCATCCCAGACTCGCACGTTTAATGATATTGGTGAAACAGAAAAGCCTTTGGATTTTTTTTTCAAAAATTCTTGAAAAACCTTAAATTGAATAGATTTGTTTTCAAAGATTTTGAAACCTGCTAACACATTTTTATCAGAGTAGACACGGTCTGAAGGTCGTTGCAGCAACCTTACGATGGACCTTATCTCGTCATCAATCGAGAAGACAAAACTTTTACTGTAGATTTTACCCAGTTATCAGGATAACACTAAGTCTGACCGATTAATGATCAACCATTCACCGATAATATCTAGCTCTCAGCTCTGTTTTTTCGATACCTGTTTTGAATCCTACGAAACAGTATTTCAACTCTAACTTCGATATTAATTTCGAGCACTCCGATCAAAATAAAAAAATTGGACAACCTCGGGGGTCACTGGTCTGATTAGACCATGATACTGGACTTGGCAAACCCGAGGTACGTGAGCTATAGTGTATTTCAGCCTGCTATTGCAAACCGTAAACCTGTTGTCATTTCTAGCGCGAGCGGGAACCTTGACTTAGCCGTCCAGGTCGCGGGAAGGTGTTCCCTTATTAGCACCGCTTGCTGTGTACATACTTAACTAGGGATGACTCAAGTAGGATCAAACCATGAAAATGACCTAACCTCTGGCCACTTGTCGTCCCCAGTTTTACATGACTTCTAACAGGTATAGACGAAAGCCGGTATACCGGTCCCCAAACAAACAATTCCAATTTTTTTTAATCTCTTGACTAATATTGTGGACGAAATTAAAGCACAATTTCAAAATTGTGAGGATATCGTTACCGGTGACTTCCACGTCCATAACAAATCATGGTTAGAATTTTCCAAGACGACAGACGACGACAACAATGGAAGGCATGCAGAAATATTTACCGCAGCGCATGGCCTGACCCAAATTGTGAAATGCCCAACTTTAACTTTTCGTAATGATGACGGTGATAAAATTTTTCTCCCTTTTCTCCTTTCTTTACTCCTTTCTCCACCTCTATCTCACATCTATGCCTCATATTACGAGTATCGATGTCGATAAGGGTAGTATTGTAAAATCTGACCATTATCTAATCACATCAGTTATCAAAACTGATTTACTAAAACCTAGAGTGCCCTAACCCCGTAAAATATTTCACTTTTCAAAAATAGACAACAATGGTCTCCGAAGTTTTTTTCAAGGTTTCCCTTTTGATAGTCATTGTTTCTATACTGACAATGTAAATGTTTCTACAGAGTAAAGTTTTTACAGAGCCATGAATTCCTTAAATTGTGGTACTAAATCTTCCCCCACTATCATTAATGGTGACTTAATCGTTACTGACCCTGCAAGGAAATCTACATTGCCTTAAATTCGACCGTTTTGGAAACTCTAAATGAATTCCCCAAATCCAGTCTTCAGGAGTTAATATGAAAGAACTTCATTTCAAACCCAAAATTATCGAAAAACTTTTAAAGGGGTTAAACAACAACAAGACCTCAGGTCTGGACAAAATTCCTCCTGTTATTCTAAAACATTTTCAAAAGAACTTGCACCCACTCTAACCAAAATTTTCCTTAAATCCTATAAATCTGGTACCTTTCCTTCGTGCTGATAGTTGACAAACTTCCAGTCCATCCCAAAAAAGGAACGAAATGAGATATTTCAAATTATAGACCAATAGCTCTACTCCCAGTGCTTTCTAAAATATACGAGCACTATGTTAATTCACCTATATCAAAATTTTTGGAAGAAAACCTTTTAATATCTGACAGCCAATACGGTTTTAGAAACAAAAGACCAACAATCGATCTATTGAACTATGTAGAACATTTTTGGAATAGCATACTTGATGAAGGTAGTGAAACGTACGTTATCGCATTAGACTGACGTCTAATTTGATGAACAAGCTCGTTGGGTTTGGTTTTCATCCCGCAGTCGTGAAGTTGATTCAAAATTTTTGGTCTAACTCTAACCGATACATATCAGTATTTATAGATGGCCTTTCTTTTGAGTCTAAATTAATTAACCCTGGTGTACCCCAAGCCTCAGTTTTATCACCCACCCAATTTTTAATTTATATCAACCAACTGTTGAAAATCACCAGTAAACCGATAAATAGTTTGCAGATGACAGTACACTGCTCAAATCGTTCGTCCTCCTATCTTCAAAGGGTAAAATGGATGAACGAATAAATCCCGCCCGCAGAGACGCTGCCATAAATGTAAACGAGGACCTAGAAAAAGTCGCCGAGGGGTGACAAAAGTTTGGTCAATTTTAGTTCCACTAAAACACAGCTATTGATTGTTTCCAGATCAAAGACCGAGTTTCCCAACGATATTTCAATTAATATGTGTGACGACAAATGTGAATAGACAAATGCGAATAGACAAATGTGAAAGCATTCATATAATGGCAATGACGAAAACGGCATCAAGAAAACTTGGCCTCTTCAATAGGTGTAAAAAATGTTTACTCCACAAATAAAATTACTCCACATTTACAAGTGGAAAAACATTTAAACATAGAAATTTAACATTAAATCTTGATTTCTTAAAACATCGTCGCACTGTTGCTGATCTCGATGTTTTTTATAAATATCGTCACCAGCAGTGTTCGTAGGAAATCGGATCCATCATGCCTCAACCATGTTCTTTTCCAAATTTTACACGTCAATCGGTTTGTACAGTCAAACTATTTAGATCACGTACATCGTACCAATGGAATGCTTTGCCCGAACAGATATTTTCGAGTGCCTTCAATCCACAAAGATTTAAAAAAAAGCGTCCACCAACACCTCAAAACGCATGTTGTTGTGGGACCTAGATCTTAAAAATTGTATGTGTTGTATCTATGTGTTGTTGTGACATATATATTATAATCTCTATAACACAACACTTTTTTTGAAAAAATACCATAAATAAATTAATTTTTTAGATAGTAACTAGATTTATTTTTGATAGATTTTTAAAATGAGAATAAAGCATTTAGAAACGTTTTGAAGAATGTACCCCGATTACTAATGTTCACCACTTTGCTCTACTTGCTGTCTTTCCTTTAAATCCTCCATATTGTTTTCTTGCTCACTTTCTTCATCACTACTTTTATATTTATCTTCGCTTTCGTTAACTTTGAACTTTTTACCTACATTTACCGTACCTTCAACAATTTCTTCCTCCCTGCCATTTTTCGCGCTCTTGTCTCCACCATAAAAACTCTCGATAATGCATCCATATTTGTATTTGATCCTCTTTTCTTTTATTAAATCTCCCCAAACTGTAAATCCGCAATTTATCTACCTATCCTATAAGTTTGTTACTTGGACTTTTCATGGTTCTTAAATAAGTTAAAAGTTTGTGATCCGTCACCACTTCAAGTATCTTTCCGTACAGATTTGGTTCAAACTGTTTGATACCCCAAATTATTCCTAACAACTCTCTATCAATGGTAGATAAATTCTTTTCACTTTTGTCCAACACTCTACTTGCGTAAGCAACTGGCAAGTCTTTTCCGATTTTCCCCCGACTTAATATCGCTCCAATAGCTTCTTAATATGTATCTGTAGCAACAAAAAAAGGATCTTTTAAAATTCGAATATTTCAAACAAAATAGATAGTTCACCGAGCTTATTTCTCAATATCTCAAACGCTTTCTTTTGCCTGTCACTGAAATTTACGATCTTTTTTCGTTAAATTTCGAAAAATTTTGTACACGAGCCCATTACTCCTTCTTGTATCTCTCTTTTTCTACTATTTCATCCTTTTCCTCAATTCCTTTTACTTTACCATTCCAACTCATAGTACTTGCCGAAACTCTTATTTTTTCCTTTAAATAACAAAACTACAATTATCACCAACAAACCCTGACATTTTCACTTCTACAATATAAACTTTTGTCTTTATGGTATTTTTCTAACAACATAAACTAACATTATTTTCTATTATAACATCAATACCCAAAATACTGTAACAACTCTTCGTTGGTTCTTTTCGATTATTGAGCAAACACGACAGTAAAAAGACAGATCTTTAGTTAACAATATCTCAAACTTTATTTATCAACCAGTTACAGCAACTTCCGATTTTAATTACAATAAATTCCAGGGTCTCCAATTTATGCACGATAAACTTCACCGCTTTTCCACAATTTAAATCAATAATATTCGGAATCGTAAAATCTGTATTTACTATTCCACTAAGTTCAAATTCTTTTACTATTAGTACCCAGGCTCAAGTACCACCGATTATTCCTTATACTTGCGAATATTTATAAACACTTTTAATTGCAAAATTAAAACTGACTATCTGATATTTTGTTCGCTTATTTATATTCAAGAAATAAATAAATCGAAACTTCTATAATCCACTAGAAATCAATATTACGTAGTCCGTACATCTTGAATAGGCCACACCTATTTTCATTCATACTTGCATAAATGTAAACATTTGTATTAGCGAACTCAAATTTAATTTATGCAAAATGTATTAGGCAACTCCTTTTTTTAATTCATAAATGTGGAAAACATTATGCAGAATGTATTGGTATTTATGAGTAAATTAACCCATTCTGGACGAAGTTTATTACAATACCATCTAACTTTAACCTAAAATCGAACGGCGCAACAAAACACTTATGTTTAATCTTTACAACTTTCCAATTTCAATTTCCAATTCTATGCTTCCCAAAGTACGCCCTGGAATTCCTCCGATTCCTAAAAAACTTACTCTATAACTCGTATCAATGTCCGAACTCATAACTAAACTTTCTGTTAATAAAGATACTTCCGATGCAGTACCGATCAAAATTTCGAGTAGTAGTCTATGCTTGAATTGTCAAGACGGGAAAGATCAATCGTCTGAAAAAATTATTCAACAAAATCAACATAGAACCGTAAGATCAACTACCCAGCAGCCGAAATCGGCCTCAAACAGTACAAAATTCAAATCAACTCACTTTTCCTGTATACATTCTGGTTTATACTGATTTGCTGAAAATGAGTGCTGCAACACAGCACATTCTTTCTCATGGATATATCAATTGGAAATCATTTCAAGGTTTGTCAACTAAACATTGAGAAGATATTAAAGTCTAAGTCTGAAATACTCGCAAGAATTGCTAATGAAAAAGAAATCGATGTCACATTACTCAAGGTTGGCATGATATATATCAATGATATATATCCGATATATATCATTGATATATATCACGATATATATCCGATATATATCATTGATATATATCACGATATTTATTCCCTGATATATATCATGATATTTATAAAAAAGAAATTATTAACTATTCCTATCTAAAATTTGAAAAACTGTTACAGCACTGCCCGCAAAACGCGTGCCAAATCGTAGTAATCTGGTTCAGCTATGCCAAGAGTATGACCATAAAGCTGACATAGATCCTGACATAACTAAACTTATGACATAAATATTGTAATGCATGCTAAACATATGCTTTATTATCTAAAGACAATAGCAGTCGCTTTAGACTGAACTCAAAAATATAAAACGACTATTGCCGTTGTTGAGGAAATTTGGCATAAACTGAAAGTCGATCTTAAACTAGAGCAACCTGTAGAAGTTGAGAAACTTTTTTATCGAAGGAGACATTTCTTTGAGAAACATGTCTTTAGATGCACCTTATCACATAGCTAATGTATGCTTGGCCATTGATTTTTAGGTAAACGTTTGAAGAACTACCAAAGAGAAGAAGCATATACTTCCTTACTTAAATATAATTATTTCAGTCTTCATTCCGTTTGTAATGGCGCTTTTAGCTGAAAATACACCATTTTCAAAATATGCATTTCAATCTCAGTTTAGAAACTCCACCAATGGTATGGTAGAATGGAATTACTACTTAAGCAGGGTTTTCCAGAATTTGAAATACGGGCAAACACTGGTCTATTAATGGTTAACAGTATTCGACTTTTATTATTATGCCAGTACTAGAACCACTCGGCCGATCTATGGTTGACAGAAAATAGCCAGTATTTAGTTAACTTTGAACGGCCAAGCACTGACCCATGAATGGTAAACAGTAATTGGCTATTGTTATTGAGCCATAACTATAGAACCATGAATCACGCGATCTACGGTTTATAAAAAATAGCCTGTTTATTTTACTTTAAATGGCCAAGTAATGCACGCTAATAGATAACATTAATTGGCCAATGTTATTGGGCCAGTACTGAAACATGAATTGGCCGATCTTGTCATTTGGCTAAAATTCACTAGAGTAATATCCATTTTAGAAATATATATTTTGCAAAATTTCATCTATAGTTGTCCAGGTTGATATAAGTTTTAATTTTTTTTCTTAAGACATTTTTATGTTATTTTAGTTATTTTGTATTAAATTTATTTAAATTGAAACATATGATATTTTATAATGGCCCAGTCATGGCTGCCAGTACTCAGCCATTGATGCAATACTTGTCATCATTATTTGTCCGTTACTGGGTCAGCTGTACAGTGTACAACCTTGTATGGCTCAATATTGTTTTTTTCCCTGGAAAATAAATGGCAGTTTTGAACAATAATAAATGCCGAAATTATCAACAAATAAAATTAGGTTATTGACCGAGACATAGTTACCAGTACTATGAGTCGTGGTTGCAAGGACCGAGTCATTGTTGAAATACTTGATCGCCAAAAATTTACCATTACTGGACCAATTCTATTTCATTGTATGGGCATTGCTGGCTTTTTTCTCTGGCCCTTGAACGGCAGTCATTTATTGTTCGAAGTTATCATCCAGTAACATTATGTTAATGGTCCAGTTATGGTTGCCAGTACTCGACCATTGTTGCACTACTGGTCGCCGGTAATGGACCATTAATGGAGTAGTTGTACAAACTTGTATGGGTATTGATAATGCAACTTGACAAAATAAATAAGACAAAGTGAGCGATCGTATTCTCGGACTTGTGCAATCGAATATATAGACGGCTTGATAAATTGCCTATAAAAACTAAATTGAAGTTCCCATATTTGAATTTAGTTTATAGGTGAAGAGGTAAGAAACGAAGGGGTGTGGAAAGGGCCACATATTGTATTATATTTAAGATAAACAACTGATTCAAAAATAAATATCAGAACTTGATATATATCGGATATATATCTGATATATATCGGATATTTTGATATTTATATAAATATCATGATATTTGCCAACCTTGACATTACTCCAAGAGACTGCAACTCGCAATGACGAAGACATTTCCAAAAGGGGTGATATTGCTGGGTTTGACTTGGTTGCTGCTATTCATTCTCCAGTGTATGATATAGCAACTTATGTGAAAAGCACTATCGATGATTATGAAGTTCTAGAGAAACAAATTATACATGAAACATTCGTTACAGTAGTCAATATACAAGGTTTAAACATTGTAAATATATATAAGCCACCAGCCACGATTTGGACCACATCTACACTTCCCGTTTATGAGCATCCTACTCTGTACTTGGGAGATTTTAATAGCCACCATATCAACTGGGGATACAGTCGGAATGATCAAAATGGTGAAACGCTGCAGAACTTGATGACTTGTAACAACTTTTCTTTAGTGTTTGATGCTAAAGATAGAAGTACCTTTCACTCTGCTGCTTGGAAGACAGATTCTAATCCCGACCTTTGTTTCATATCAAACAACATTGCTGATACAAATGGTGTTCAAAGAGAAGTATTATTCTATATACCTGGATGGAATGAGGAATGCAACACACTTTATGCAGATTATGAGAAAACGGGTGATATTGATATTGGTAGAAGCCTACTCGATGCATTAAATGATCAAAGAGCTAAAAAATGGATCCAAAAAACAGAGGAAATGAACTTTACTCACTCAAGTAGAACAGCTTGGAGTCTTATTCGAAAACGTGGTTCTACTTCTAAATTAAAAAAAAAGAAATACAATGTTAACGTAAATGCAGTTGCATCAAGACTTTTACAAGTGTCAAAAGCTCCCTTGGATCGAAAATGGATGAGGAAGAAGAAAATTAAGTACCTAAAAAAGTGTCTACCAAACAACGACAATGTCTCGAGGCCATTTACTGTGGATGAGTTAAATATTGCCATTGATATGATTAAGGCTGGGAAAGCAGCTGGATTAGGTAACATATACTCTGAATTTATAAAGAACTTTGGGGTGAACACTCGTCTGTGGCTGCTTCAATTATACAATCAAATATTGTCGACTGGTATCATGCCAAAGATTTTCAAGAAATCGAAAGTCCTTGCTGTACTTAAACCTGGTAAAGATGAATCAGATCCGGCAAGTTTCAGACCAATTTCTTTGTTGTGTATCCCTTATAAGATCTTGGAAAGATTAATCCTAAATAGGATACAACCCATACTTCAGAACAGTTTCATGATCGAACAAGGTGGATTTCGCCCAAATAGAGTATGCAATGATCAAGTTCTTGCACTTACAACCTATATAGAGAACGGTTTTCAGAAGCAGTTGAAGACCTTTACTGCCTTTGTCGATCTTTCTGCAGCTTAAGACACAGTATGGAAAGATGGAAAGCTCTCAAAATTTATTGAAGCAGTTCCTTTTAAGAAACTTGCAAACTTGTTAAATAATATGCTGAGCAACATATGGTTCCAGGTTCGTCTAAATGACAGTACTAGCCGATGGAAGAGATTGAATAATGGCCTGCCACAAGATTCAGTATTAGCTCCGATTTTGTTTAAACTTTATACAAATGATCAACCAGAAACCACATCAGAGAAATTTATATATACTGATGATGAGGTGCTAGCAGTGAAATGTAAGTCATTTGAAGAAGCTGAAGAGATTTTGAAAGAGGATATTAATATTCTTTTTGACTACTATCAAACTTGGAGAATGAAACCGAATACAAATAAAACTGAAGTGTCTGTATTTCATCTTAACAACGAAGAAGCTAAACGTGAACTGAAGGTAGAAATAAATGGCCAATTACTACCTTTCAATAGAAATCCAAAATATTTGGGAGTTTTCCTAGATCGATCTCTCACTTTTCGGCACCACTTAGAAAAGTTGTCTAAAAAAGTACGCACTAGAATGAACCTGATTCAAAATCTGGCTGTTACAAAGTGGGGTGCAAGTACACAAACGTTACGAATTTCTTCACTCAGTATAGTTTATTCAGTTGCTGAATACTGTGCTGCGCCATGGTATAGAAGCTGACATACACATCTTGTTTATTCACAGCTTAACCAAACAATGCGAATGATAAGTGGATCAGTTACAAGTACACCAGTGCCATGGCTGTCAGTGCTCAGTAATATAGCGCCACCCGAAGTTCGAAGGAAAAATTTAACATCTCGTCTGATCAAATAAACAATACTTCATGATAATTCCATCTTAAGCAATGTCCTAAAAGATCAACCTTCGAATCGTCTGAAATCAAGAGACCCAATACAGACTCGGCAACATGGCATGAAAGGAAAATTGGGAGAATGCAGCTGTCCCCAATTACGAATTAATTTCAAATCCAACAATGAAAGTAGGTGGTTTTGATCTCCCAAGGAAAGAGTGGGTGTTGCTGAATAGAATTAGAACTGGACATGGACGATGTAATCATTACATGAAGCGATGGGTACTTAGTGATTCATCAGCCTGTGATTGTGGATGTCCTGATCAGACTATGGCTCATATTGTCAATGCATGCCCTTTAAGGAGATTCTCCGGCTCAACGCGAGAACTAAGTGATTCTGCTTCTACAAGATCCCGTGACTGGTTGTCAAGTTTTGATATCCCTTAACAGACATTTCTTTAAAACCCTGAATATAATAATCTACCAGTTCTCTATCCACTCTAAATATTCTACCATACC
The DNA here is from genome assembly GCA_963693315.1 of Diogma glabrata. Classification (NCBI taxonomy): domain Eukaryota; kingdom Metazoa; phylum Arthropoda; class Insecta; order Diptera; family Cylindrotomidae; genus Diogma; species Diogma glabrata. The sequence goes on from OY856188.1 coordinate 105,141,953, forward strand.
CTTTCTGTAATCTTTTGGTACACCAGATTCACTAGCTTCAACGTATTAAATTAGCCATTTATTAAATTTTTATTAATTAGACATGTTTAGCACACTAAATATGAAATATTCATTATTCAGACTCTTTGAATATCCGAAGATACCATGTCAACTAGAAAGGAAGGAGATGGGGAAAATTTATTTAATTAAAACAATATTTTCCATTCTCTCGCACTTTTTCAGCTAATGGCTGAAAAAGAGCGAGAAAAGGAAAACAACTGTACAATACTTACCTGTATTGACAATACTTACCTGTAACAATACTTACCTACCTTAACAATACTTACTTACCTTAACAATACTACCTATATTGTATTGTAATAATAAATAAATAAATAAATTATTTTAAACTATTCTAATTTTTTTAAATGGCGATTGACATTTTCTTTAAATATCTGAGGGGCAAATTCATCGGGAAATACGAAGGTGGGCAATGAGTTCCATAATTTGGCCACTCTATTGAAGTAATCGTTCTGGAAGGACATAGTTCTACATCGAGATATTTTGACAGCAAATGGGTGGGATGACTCTGAAGTTCTTGTTCGTCGATTGTACTGCGCACTTGATGGAAGGATATTTTGTATTTCATTTGAAGAGAATTCGCTAAAGTTATATTTATAGTAGATTGACAATACAGCTACATTTCTTCGGTGCTTGAGTGAGTCAAGCTGATCAGTTAGTTCTGTATTATCAATCAACCGTATCGTCTTTCTCTGTACAGAGTCTAGACATTTTATTGTTGACTGACAAGCACCTCCCCAAACATGACAGCAGTATTCCATGCATGGACGAATTACATTCAACTAATCCCTGTTCCTTACTAAACCAATATCTAGCAAAATCACCGCTAATTAGTTTTTCGTCGATTCCGTCTTCAATCTCTTTGGATCAGTTATTTCACTCTCAATACTTCGTCTTACATTTTTCGCGGTACCTTCTATGTATGTACTAAAAATTTAATATATTCTACTTTTTCATTAACATTTTCAAAATAATAGTTCACCGAACTTATAAAATCATATATCCCTGTTACTATCGAATCGAATACGAAACTCAGGAGAAACACACAGCAGTTTCTTATTTAATTGACCCCATTTTAACACTTAACTCACTATTACTATTCAAATTATTGTTTAAATTTAATAAATTGGAACGTCCTACCTTATCTGCTGCCTCGTCTAGTGATTGCTCAGCTCTCAAGCTTTGATGTTGTTGTTGTTGTATCGACGGTGCGGTGCTACTCTTCCAGCTCCATGTCCAGGTACAGGAATTCTGCTACTGTCCTTGGGCGGTACCACAAATCTTCCTTCGTCAGGTTGGTTATATTTTTAGGGCAATTGAGTAGGTGTTTACATCGTGTGGCGTGCCCTCACATACGGGACACTTGTCAACAATGTTCTGGTCATATCTGTTCATCGCAAGCGTAGATCGATGAGAATATTTACAATATTTACGACCACAGTTCAAAACTCCACCCAACTACTCAAGCCCAACCACCTTGTTGCAACACTTGCCAATGAAACCCCGACTAATTAGCAACTAAAAAACAAATTCAATAGCACGAGTTATGAAAGAATTATCTGGTCAGCATAAATTTTCTTTTACATTCCAATTCTGAATTCGGCAATTCTTTTTAATTTTCATAATTAGATGAAAAATAGTATATTTTTATATAAATAGAAAGATTAGGTCCTCTGCATCCTTGTTATGAAAAAAAAAATTTGCGGAAATCAAAGGATCAAAAGTTATTACGGATACACTTTCAATTTTACCTTGGTCTCTTTAAAAGAGGGGGTCAAAATTTATTAAGGATCAAACTTTTGATTTTATTTGACTCGCTTCTGTGACCTTGCAGACCTTCGATCAAAAATAGCCACCGCCCCCTACACACCAGTCTTATCCCAAATCCTTAACTTTCCTTTCCTATCGTTAACACGTGCATAAAGCATTAGAGGTGTATAACCTAAGTGATTAACCCGAACTATAAAAAAAAGGTCCAAAATGCTTAACAATGGTTTGCCACAGGGTTCCGTCCTGGTGCCACTACTTCTTAATTTGTACATTCATGACATTCCTGACACAACACCAAAGAAATTTGGTTACGCTAATGATTGGACCCTGGCCACCAAAAACAAAGACATGGGTGTCTTGGAAGATTTGCTCTCAACTGACCTGGCGATAATGAATGACTATTTTCGAACGTGGAGTTTATTTCCTAATCTAAGTAAAACCGAGAGTTCTTGTTTCCACTTAAACAACAAACTAGCAAAACATACAATCAACAGCCAAAGTACCTGGGCATTACTCTCGATAGAACTCTTTCTTTTAAACTCCACCCTCCACCGAATACGTCAAAGAAACTTAAAACGAGAAACAATATATTGCACAAACTGGCGGGCTCGACATGGGGTGCTACTCCAGCTACCCTCCGCACAACTGCTCTAAGTCTGGTTTACTCAGTGGCTGAGTACGGCGCACCAGTCTGGTTGAATAGCACACATACTCAAAAAGTTGAGTGCCAGCTACATGCCACGATGCGTACTATAAGTGGTACTATCAGGTCCACTCCTTTACCTTGGCTCCCTGTGTTAAGCAATATCGCTCCACCTGCACTCAGACGCTCGCATGCGCTGCATCCGCGATAGAGATCTATTTAGATTTAAGCTAGTGTTTAAGTAGCTATATTGCTTGCTCGGAGTTCAACCAATTTAAAGAAAATAATATTATCTTTTCCATAATTTTCTCAAACTCTATTACATTATTTTGTGAGGCAAATAAATAAAATTGGTGAAATATTTTTTTTTTATTTAAAGCAATCAAATCCGTCAGAATCTTCGCAAATTCGTCCATTTGTTTGCACATTCAAAGATTGTAATAAAAACTTTGCATTTAAAAGAGGATTAGGTGATCATATGCGAATTCATAAAAAACCGCTCAAATGCACTGAATGCGATAAATATTTTCGATCACAATACGATTTTAAGCTCCATTTTTCCGCAGTTCATGATCCGCAAAGAAAACTTGTAAGTTTATATGAAAATTGAAAATTTTAACAAACAATGTTAGATTTTGGATTTAATTTTAGCATCAATGTCATTTTTGCAAAGCAGCATTTAAGGTCAAAAAATATTTAAGCAATCATATCGAACTTCACGAAAAACTTAATAAAAAAGTAAGTCGAATCATAAATTCATATAGTGTAATTTTAATGTTTCGATTTATCATTATATTTTTTGTTATAGATACGACGAAGAATGTGGAAACTCCGTGTAGAAAAGAAATTTAAGTGTAAACTTTGTAGCAAACAGTTTAATAATTTTTTTTCATTAAAAATTCATCGGAGACGTCATAGAGGCCAAAAAATTTATGAATGTTCTGAGTGCAATAACAAATTTATAACAAAAATTGCTTGTGCTATACATTCTAAAATTCATAACGATCCAACCCAGTTGAATGAAACTGAAATGGTAAGTTATACATTTTATTGTTGAGCAACTTAAATATGAAATTTGTATGAAATATACATCACAAGGCCACCTCTCTTACTCAGTCGGCATTTTTATGAAGAAAAGAGTGAAATACATTAGTAATCATAATTTTGAGTTGTTTTAAAAAAGAGTAAAAAAAACATGAACACTAAAATTTGTTTACGACTCATGAGACGCGTTATCGTCAAGCAAATTCTACGAAAGTAAAACGTTTTTATCTCGCGTAGGAAACGTAATGTTTTTACGATAGTTAATATGTGTTGATATTTATTATAAATTATTGTATTAGAAGTTGAAAAATAACATTCAAAATTCATTAATTCGAAAAATATTATAAATTATTGCTTTATTTTTTTTTAAGGAAAAAGACATACCTACACATTGTTTAAATATCTGCTATGAGGAAAACTGTCTTAGAACTTTTGCAACTCGTCATGGACTTCAGTATCACTTACGAGTTCACAAAAATGAAAAACCATTCAAATGTTCTGGATGTAAACAAACTTTTCGGGGTGTAAAGGATAGGAACCGCCATTATAATTCGTTTCATAACAAAAATAGACCAATTGTAAGTTCGAATAAAACTAAAGCATTTATTTTGATTTCATTATTTTTCTAAATATTTTGATTCTTCTTTTAATTTTAGTATAAATGTCCCAAGTGCTACGTGTTACTTCTCGAAAGAAAGAGCATTAGAAGACATCTTTCTATGCATAATTTAAATGTAAGTAAACTTATAAATTAAACCATTCAGAGAACTTTAACTTAAAATCGAAAATATTACGATCGGGCAGGTGTGAATATTACTCTTAGAAAAAAGAAAACGACAAATGAAAAATTATCTCTGTGTTGTGAATATTTTTTCGAAAAATATGCAAAAATTTTTTTTTTTAAGTGTTGTATATTACAATATGTGTCATACGAACCTATAAAAATAGGGTTTAGATCTTCGTTCTTTGTAATCAAGTGTTTATGTCAAATTTCGACAATCTCTAATTCGTATAGCACGCTTGAACGAGATTAAGAAAGGAAGGTTAAGCTAGAATGGCCGTTCCCAAGGACAAAGAGCTTTGGTTGTTCAAACACTGGATACCAGCCAGATTTTCTCGAGAAGCAACAAATGAAAGAACGACAAAGATGAAAAGTGTGTGCACCAAGAATTCTGACTATAGTATGAACCAGACCAGAACACGAGCAGATAAGATGGACCGTCGTTCTACCTCCTCGTCATAGCAGTAGTCATGGGTGTAAACACTAATTCTGCTCGCATGTTTCTTGATAAGACATTGTCTCAACAATGCTGATATTTCTTCGATTCTACGAGTGGTCCTGCACATGCCAGATCTACTTGACAACATCATATGTGGTGCTCTCTGACCATGTTAAATTTGTGCGCGTATGCGCCTCCTTATGGAGTAGCAGTTTTCATGTGATAAGCAAGAGGTAATCCCAAACTTGCCATGCTTGGTTGACATGAGGCAGGAAGTGCCTTGCCGAGCGAGTTCATCGGCCTTTAGATGTCCCGTTATAATGAAATGCTTTGGCATTCAAACAAGAACGTTAAATTGATCAGACAGTTCCGGGATACTTTCGCCGTGGCGAGGTTCAACTCTAGAACCTTGGTAGCAGCCTGACTGTCCGTAAAGAACAATCGATGCTTTTCTAAGGTCTTTCGAGAATGTTGGATTTCCAGCTTAGTTTGCAGTTCAGAATGAGCCCCAAAAAGACAAGCCCTACCATACTTAGCAACAGTCAGATCATTAATAACCAAGTTCCAAAGAAGGGGTAAGGGAACTCCAAAGTTCCGGCGTGCCTGTTCTTAAAAACTTGCAAGTATTGTTCTTCTCTAAAAATTTTTGAAGCCTCGGTCCGTTGCATTGTAATCCGAAATAGTCTCGAGCTTCATTAGCGCGTTAGTCTTATTTACAGTGTCTTTAGTGTTGACACTTGCAGTGCTTTTACGTTCGACTTAACCATCGGTTTCTCAGTCACTTGCTGACCCTGATTACTAATAAGCATACGTGCAAGGAAGGAGCACCTAGATCTGAAGACGATTAGCGTTATGAAGCATCGAAAATGGAAACAGATACAACACCCAAAACTTGAAAACCAATTCTTCTTACAAAACCGAATGGAGCAACTTGTAAATCTAGAGTATTTTTAACAAAGTGAAATTTTTTACTGAAAAGCCCGAGTTTGCGCATAATAAACGAATAGTTTCTTATCGACCAATTTATGCAGCACTCATACAATATTAAATAAAATATTTTTGAACAACTTTATCTTTGATCTAGAGTCAACCAACCGCTGTGTTTTAAATTAATTAAAATTATTTGGTTTCGGCAATTGTCAAGTTAGTCCAAAAATATTTTGTGAAATAGTCAATAATTTAAACATAACCAAAATAAATTACTGCCACAAAAACTAAAAAACTTTTGACTGGTATGATAAACTAAATGATTTGAAAACGAACATAACAACTTTCAATTATTTTTCTAGTATTCTGCGGATGTATCATTAGAACAATTTATTGTAAAACCAGATATTGACGAAAATACAGGTGATCAAGAAATGGTAATTAACATAATTTTATAAGTTAAATAAGTTTTTCTGATATTTTTTATTTATTTGCAGCATCAAAGTGAACCGGAAAATGAAATTCAAAAGAAGCAGACAGCAACAGACATAGTTGATGGTGATTCCGATAAGGTAAATAATGTCATTCGTTGCACAATGACTAAGCACCGTAGTATTGTCGGAGACGTTAGAAATTTAAACAATATCACCCATTTACTCGCTGGCGTCTCAACACAATTTAAATTTTTAATTTTTACTTGATTTTATAATTATTGGTGGTTTAATTATCTCTACATAATGTAGTGCGAATAGTTGATCATTTAATTGTTCTCTCAGGCTTCGAATAATATTTATCAGTCTTTTGTTTTGTTACTATGACTTTTACTTCGGTCTGAAAGACCTAAGTATTACATTCATGAGCTCAAAGTGAAATTCTTACCCCCACTTTTTTTGACATTTCTCGACGTTTTAGGACCTCCTGATTCTAAAAAAGCAAAAAAAAAAAAATGTATGTCTGTCTGTCGGCCGGCCGTCCGGCCGGCCGTCATTACCTACGCTGCAGGGAAAACCACTGGATGGATTTCAAAAATTTTTTTTTCTAAAAATAGGTATACTCAAGGGACAGGTCCGAAAGGACGCTGTGTTCGATAACTGTACCGGAAGTGTGTCAAAAAAATCATTATGTGTGTCAAAACAAGGAAATTTGCGTATTTTTGGCTTAAAAAACGTTCATTTTAAGTGATTACGAGTAGGAACATTGAATTTGGAGAAATCTTGATGGTCGGGATTGGTATGTGAGATCAAAAACTAGATTATTGCATTATAAGTTTGTCAAAAAAAAGTTGTCAAGTGTGTCAAAAGAAAGATTTTTATTTATTTTTTTACTTAATTTTTTGGAAAAAAAATATAAAATTAATTGTTTGTTTGAAATGAAGTTTTATTATTATTATTGAGAATTATGTCATTATAAGTTTGTCAAAAAAGTGTTGTCAAGTGTGTCAAAAGAAAGATTTTTATTTTTTTTTCCCAATTTTTTGGAAATAAAATTGTTTGTTTAAAATGAAATTTTATTATTATTATTGAGAATTATGGCTTTATAAGTTTGTCAACAAAATGTTGTCAAGTGTGTCAAAAGATTTTTATTTAGATTTTTATTTTATTTTATTTTTTCCAATTTTTTGGAAAAAAAATAAATTGTTTGTTTGAAATGAAATTTTATTATTATTATTGAGAATTATGGCATTATAAGTTTGTCAAAAAATGTTGTCAAGTGTGTCAAAAGAAAGGTTTTCATTTATTTTTTACCCAATTTTTTTAGAAAAAAATAAAATTAATAGTTCGTATGACATGATATTTTATTATTATTATAGAGAATTATGGCATTATAAGTTTGTCAAAAAATAATGTCAAGTGTGTCAAAAAATGATTTCATTTAATTTTTTAGCCAATTTTTTGGGAAAAAAAATGTAGCTGTTTTTATGACGTAAATGTAATTTAAAATGAAATTGGACATGGAAATTTTTGAATTTGTTGTAGTTTTTGAAATATTTTTGGAATTTTGAAAAAGTTTGTATTTTTGATTTTGTAATAATTTTTGCAATATTTTTAGAATTTCGGCAAAAGTTTTAATTTTTGATTTTGTAAGAATTTTTGAAATATTTTTAGAATTTTGAAAAATTTTTAATTTTTGATATCATTATAATTTTTGGAATTTTGAAAAAAGTTTTAATTTTTGATTTTGTAATAATTTTTGCAATATTTTTAGAATTTTGGAAAAGTTCGAATTTTTAAGAATTTTTGGCATATCATCAGAATTTAGAAAAAGTTTAAATATTTGATTTCATTCTAATTTTTAGAATATTTTTGGAATTTTGAAAAAGTTTGATTTTATTTAATTTAACAATATTTTTGGAATTTTGATTACAATTATCCGGCAACGTATTGATGTTTCGTGTTAGTTTTGTAATAAATTTTTAAACAGTGTCTATCTCTGAATACTTGTACTTTAACAAAGAGTAATGTTTGATATTCATCGCTGCCCAAAACTAAAAACCATGTCCTCATAAAAGTTTTGTTGCCGAAAACTATATCAAAATCCTTAACCCAGACCGAAGTCTTGATATCTCAGAGCTTGAGATTTCAGCCCCTCCATATTTTACCATTCAGATAATAGTATTAAAATTTAATTCTATATTTTTTTTAAGGAAACAGATAAGTCTACAACGACTCATGGTATCATCTGCACTTGGAACAACTGTTTTATAAGATTTAAAAGTTTTGAAGAACTTCAACGCCACTTAAGATCTCACAGCAATGAAAATCGATTCAAATGTTCTACATGTGATGAGATTTTTCAATATAAAGTTGATTTGGACAAACATTTTGAGATGTGCCATCCACATAGAGCAACTGTAAGTTTACTTATGAATTACTTTTTTTATAAATATTTTGATTCTAGTATAAAAGATTTTAAGAACGATGTATTATTTTAAATAGGACATATCTTTTTAGACACAATTTAAATACAGGTAAAATTAAGTAGGATGGGGATGTGAGCTGAGAAGCTACCCTAACAACTGAACTTTAAGTTACGCTAAGATACACAAGATTTTGACCATTTCCGCTATCTGTTGTTAAGAAAGCAAACAAAACATATTTCTTATAATATTTGATTCAAATCGGGTCGAAAAACACTTTTTGCTTTCCTTTACTGCACAGTTGTGAATGTCTCTTCCGGACTTCTACTTGGAGTTTTAATCCCAACACCATCCTTTTCGAGCGCCTTGAAGAACCTATCTGCAACGAGCGTTCCAGAGATATAATCCCTAAGTTTGGATCTTCCGCTATAAACCACCACTCGATCGTTTCATTATGAGCTTTTACGTATAATAGCCCACATTCTTGCGTTACAAAGTATCAGCAGTTCCTACATGCTACTATATTTACATTCTCCGATGACACCGAGACGTTCATCTTTGAATTCACTGATTTTATTCGTAACCATTTTAAAGCGGATGCTACCGTCGATATTGTCCAAGTTAAACTTAAGAGCGGTGGTGATTTCGATGATAAATTACAAAGTTCTATTCAACCATTTTTATTAAAATGTTCAGCATAATCTCACATAGCTTTCACTCATAAAAACTACAAAACTACCACATGTTCTATACAACATGCTTAAGGTGGATATAGTTTGATCCAATCTAACTCGGAACCCTATTTGTATTTCATTTATTTTATTTATTTTATTTATTTTATTTATTTTATTTATTTTATTTATTTTATTTATTTTATTTATTTTATTTATTTTATTTATTTTATTTATTTTATTTATTTTATTTATTTTATTTATTTTATTTATTTTATTTATTTTATTTATTTTATTTATTTTATTTATTTTATTTATTTTATTTATTTTATTTATTTTATTTATTTTATTTATTTTATTTATTTTATTTATTTTATTTATTTTATTTATTTTATTTATTTTATTTATTATATTTATTATATTTATTTTATTTATTTTATTTATTTTATTTATTTTATTTATTTTATTTATTTTATTTATTTTATTTATTTTATTTATTTTATTTATTTTATTTATTTTATTTATTTTATTTATTTTATTTATTTTATTTATTTTATTTATTTCATTTATTTTATTTATTTTATTTATTTTATTTATTTTATTTATTTTATTTATTTTATTTATTTTATTTATTTTATTTATTTTATTTATTTTATTTATTCTATTTATTTTATTTATTTTATTTATTTTATTTATTTTATTTATTTTATTTATTTTATTTATTTATTTTATTTATTTATTTATTTTATTTATTTTATTTATTTTATTTATTTTATTTATTTTATTTATTTTATTATTTTATTTATTTTATTTATTTTATTTATTTTATTTATTTTATTTATTTTATTTATTTTATTTATTTTATTTATTTTATTGATTTTATTGATTTTATTGATTTTAATTATTTTATTTATTTTATTTATTTCATTTATTTTCTATTTATTTTCTTCATTGGACATTTTAAGAGTTTTAATCGATACATGTAAATCTATATATCATTGCTTAATTACTAAATTGATATTGGATGTGTGTATGATACTTTATTGCTGTTTTTGCCATTGTAATACATATATTTAAACCACAACAAAACAAAAACATTTGTTCTTGTCATAAATAAAACTTTAATCAGAAACTTTGACCAGAAGGAGTTTGTTGAACTCCTTTGGGTAATTAAAATTAACAAAATCAGTTCTATTGTCTTAGAGTTCTAACTACGTAGTCGTTTAAACTTAATAACATCATAAATCAGTTTAAAATATTTTCAATTTTTATTTTTAGGATAATATCAGAGACGATACATTGACTGAATTAAACAAAAACGCAGTTTCCAATGAAAATGAAAATAGTGGCAACGAAATTGATAAAGTAACCAACAATATTTAAATATTGGCGAATCAGTGTGTTAAATTTTATTTATAATTTGCAGGTAAATAGTAAAAGGAATGAGAATGTCAGAAGCGAGCAAATTACACTATCGAGAACTTCAAATACATCTGATAGTAACTCAAATAAGGTATTATTTTGTTATGTCATTCTTCAATTCCAAATGAAACCATAAATACTTATTTTTTATCGTAGAATTGTGACGATGATCATCATTCAACAAATAAAACCGTTACCGCTCGAGTTGAAAATGTGGACATTGAGAACAGTATACTTCTGAATATGGTAACATAATAATTTTAAATCACAAGATCGAATGGACAGGTATGTTTGAATTTTTTAATTATATTTTTAGCTCAAAGGTAATATAAAACAAAGAGGTGATAAAGGTACAGTGCGAGGAATAACTAATGCATCCAAATTTAATTCGAAGAATGTGAATGCTACTAAATCAGTAAGCTCCAATCATAGTGATAACTCTTCATTAGATTCCTGGAGACCAAACGATGACAATGAATCGAGAACAAAACGACGTGTAAGTTAATTCAATTAACTAAAAATCGTTTTTCATTTTTTATAATTATTACCAAAGCAGTCGATCCTTTTAAAACCGTTCAATACGTCCGCGCCCGTGTCCAATTGTTATATCGGGTCTTATATCCTCCATCGTCTGTCAACCGAAAATGTAGCGTAGATTTTTACTTCGTATTTAAATCCAGAAAAATAAGCAGTCGCAAATCTTTGAAATAGACATAAACTGAAAGGTGGGACCAAATCATGCACTATGCTGAAGTTTCAGCTTAATCCTGCAACGGTTGGGTATAGAAATGGCAGCATATTTTCGTTTTGTATGTACAATTTGTGATTGTCGATTTATGGCCAGTTTTTCGTTGGAATAAATTTATACTTATGCATGGAGGGATCAGTTTTTATTGTTTTGAATATTTTTTTATTTTTGATCTACGGGTGTGACAACCCCGCGTACTCCAGTCCCTGCTATTGACATACGAGTTAACGTGAGATATCACATACCACTGGCAATAGTAGTGAGATATCACTAGCCAAGGTGACATCTTAGGGGTGGTGGTGGATGAACTGTATTCAGTCAACGGTAGCACCCTCAGTCTTAGCTGTGAAATAATCCTTGATGATGAGACGCTGTTGCTTCCTTGAGGAAACGAGCCTTCATATAACTATGTGTGGGTTTCAATCTTCAAGAAAGATGGAGTGTCACAGGATCAAGGAATATGCAACCGGCTGGATTATTGGCAACTACAGTTTTGTTTTGTTTCAGCATATTTTTGTAAAAATTTGCTATATACTTTTTAATTTACTTTATATTTTCTCTATCCTATCATAAAATATTGGCCTATGTCATATTTTGTCAGTGATAGGATTTTTTGTTTAGTTATCCATTCTTTAACCAAAAATATAAAAAAAACAAAAAAAGAAAGATTTACGTCCAGCAACATCTTTGAACGTATGTTGTTGTGGGACCTTGGTCTTAAAAGGTTTTTATGTGTTATTGTGACACATATTGTAATTCCTACTACACAACACATTTTATTTAAAAAAAAAAAAAAAATTACCGAAGTTCACCAACTTGAAGGCGCATTAAGCTCTTGTTGGCATAGCAAGCACAACAGCCGGAACAAACAAACAAACAGTTCATGTTTTAGCTAAACCCTTTCCACCTTTACCCTCCAATATCATTTTACTACATTTCATAAAAGTAGTTTAATGAAATTCTTCATCAACAATCACCGGTTCTTTTGCATAATATAGCTAATTTTTGTGTGAAAACTGACAAATATAGATTTCCTTACAAACTTTTTTTATGAATTTTTTGAGCAGAGCATTTAAAGTATCAAATCAAAAAAGATTAACTACTAGGACTTTTTTACTTACTAACTAAAATCACTCTAACTCCTTATATATCAATTATAGCAGACACATGGAGAGAATTATCTTGAAGAATCGTTTGATGAAACAGATACAGAAGCTAATGTTAGTAGTGGATGTAAAGCCTCAAATAAGAAAGAGGAAAGTAAAAATTCTTATACATGCGACTGGAAAAACTGTGGTATAAGTTTTTTGGAATACTCTGATTTGCTATTGCATAAAAAAATTCATTTAGCTTGTCGCACTAAAAAGTCACGCACAAAAGTAAGTAATTTTCTTTTAATTTTTTTACTTGTTTAATAATTGTTTCAAAATTATTTCATTTAGATAAAACAAGGAAAGCCAAACGCTGAAACCGTAAAATCTAATAACAGTGAACCACAAATAAATCCTCACAACAATTCTCTACAAAGTTTGGAAAACAACGGAGCTGGATCAGAAATAGCCATTTCCGTAAGTACAAAAGACAAAAGCATCGTTTACCGTATTGTATTTCCGACTTATATTGTGTTGACTACTGACATGAAAGCTTTTTGGCAAAATTAGACAAAGGTGAAGAACCTGCCATATCCAGATTATTTGAATTGATCCTTGAATAAATCTAAGTCTTGTAATTTGATTTTAATGAAACTCAATACAATAGACTTTAATGTGGTTTCAAATATTTGAGCAAACGGCAAAAAGTTACATTTATAACCAGAAATCAAGAACTTGCGCCATATTAGTTTTTTCGGCAAAACCAACCACCATTTAATTTTTTTTCCTAAAGTTATATATTTATCATATAATTTAGATTAGTTTAGATTGGAATTCCATTCAGATGGTATTTCAACAGAGTGTGGATGGGAATTGGTGTCCACTGAACCATAAATTATTTGGAACTGTGGAACTCATGTCTGGTGAAACTAGGGGCTGCTATCAACAGCTATGGGATTTTGCATAGTTACAAAATATTTTAATCAAAATTGGATAAAATTTCTCACATTGGTCTCAAATCGACTTTCCTAGGGTTTCTAGCCACGATCTCAGTATGTTTACTTACGATATTCCCAGGTCGCCAGTGGGTCAGAGATCAAACCTTATTCGTGATTACTCACATTGACCTAAGCGCACTGGGTTCAATCCTTTTGGATTTAACAAACGAAAGAATTAAATATTCGATACTAGATTTGATTCAAACATTTTGCTTCAAGACTCCAAAGAGTTGTGGAAACGATTAGGAAACACTGGTATACATACAGGGAAGGATTATGTCCAAACCCATTTTAGTCCAAATCAGATTAATTCGAATTTTATATAATCTCTATAAGCCCGTGTATACTTCAGTCTTCACCAATTCGTCCCTTGCCGAACGAACTTCGGATGGACCACGTAATTTTCAATTTTGCAATATTACGCGGATTAAAACTATATCTGCTATTTTGTGATTTAAATCAAATGGTCATGAAGAGATTCCTCTCAAATTTCTAAAAATCGTACTTCCAGCTCCAGCCATCACTTATATTTTTAATAAACATTCGAATTAATTATAAAAGATCAAATCGCGGCCCATATTCAAAAGTTGGGCTTGTTCATTGACCGTCAATCTGGTTTTTGTCAAAATCATAGCTCCTAAAGTACATTTTTCTGTGTTTCTGATGCCATAATTTAATGCTTGATGAAGAACTTCAAGGTAGTTGATCACGACTTACCTATTGAAAAACCTATTACCTATTAACTCGCTCTCGGTGACATCAGGGGCTCCACAGAATTCGATAATTGGTTCGCTTTTCATTTCTCTTTATATAAATGACCACCCAGATGTGCTTAACCAATCTGAGTATCATCTGTAATCCGCGCAATTTTACTCCATTCTGGCTATGTGGTGTACAGTTAAAAATCATGGTGTTATTTTTGACTTAGTTATGTCATGGGAAGCTCAAGTTAGTGCAGTTTGATAAAATTTATTCAGGTCTTTGATGGCTTTAAGCTTATTCTTTATTTACTAATCAAGATCTGAGAATTAACCTTGCTAGATTCCTCTTAATGCTTTATTACACATACTGTTCCTCGATTCAAGCCTGTCTAAAATCTACGATCTTTTACAAACTTCAAAAAGTTTCAACAAATGTTTGAGGTAAATCCTTGGTGTTAATCGGTTTGCCTCGGTTTCTTACCACTCGTTTTTTTAATTGTATCGTATCCGTAAATATATACCTTGAATTATTAAACCCTTTCCTCGCATTGTCCATCTTATCTCTTTAACATAGTTTTGACCAGTAATAGGTTGAACCACCTTCGTATACCTAGAAATCGTACACGCATTTTCTTTTAAATAAAAAGTGTTGTTATAGGGTTTACAATATGTGTCACAACAACACATAAATACCTTTTAAGACCTAGGTTCCACAACAACTTGCGCTCTAAGCTGTTGATGAACGCTTTTTTTAAACCTCTGCAGATTAAACCACCTGAGACTATGGATTCCGGCAAACTATTCCATTTGTATGCAGTTCGGACAAAGAAGTCTTTCTGCGATCTGCCAGTATGACGTGGGATCTCGACCGTTTGACTGGTTGCGCTAGCCGATTGCCGAGTGGAACGGGGGTAAGAATAAGTTTGAGGCATGATGCTGCTGATTTCATCTGAGCACTGTTGATGACGATATTTGTAAAAAACAACGAGGTCGGCAACAGTGCGACGATGTTGTAGGGAATCAAGTTTTGATGTCAAAGCTCGATTACCCACAATTCGTATAGCCCGCTTTTGAACAGAGTTCAAGAGAGCCAAGATGGAAACAGAAGCAGCGCCCCAAACTTGACAACAGTACTCCATGCCGGGACGAATATAGGACTTATAAACATGGAGCAATTGGTATGGAGTGACAAAAATTTTGCATCTATTTAGGAGGCCGAGTTTTCTAGACGTGATTTTTGCCATCGCCATTACATGATCGTTCCAGAGTGGGTGATTTGAAACTGTGACACCCAATATACGAATGTTTTTAAATCCACCTATTGGTTCATCAGCCATACTGAATAAAATATCTTTGGGGAACTTAGTCTTTGATCTAGCAACAATCAACAGCTGTGTTTTGGTAGAGTTGAAATTGACCAGGTTCTGGTCACCCCAATCGGCGACTTTTTTTAGGTCTTCATTCACGTTTATGGCAGCGTCTCTCCGGGCGGGATTAATTCGTTCGTGCATTTTTACCATTTGAGAGAAGGGGCTCAAACGACTTGTGCAGAGTACTATCATCTGCAAAACTTTTTATTGGGTTGCTGGTGATTTTCAGCAATTCGTTGATATAAATCATAAATAGGGTTGAGAACAATACTGAGCCTTGAGGTACACCAGCGTTAATTAGTTTAGACTCAGACGAAAATTTGTCTAAGGAGACCGAAGTGTATCGGTTGGATAGAAAATTTTGAATCAGTTTCACAACATTGGGATGAAAACCAAACGCAACGAGCTTGTCGATTAAGTTGGCATGCCAGACTCGATCGAATGCCTTGAAGATGTCTAAAGCGCTAACGCATGTTTTATCAAGTATGTTGTTTCAACAATGCGGTACGTCGTTTAATAGATTGGTAGTTGATCTTTTGTTTCGAAAACCGTATTGGCTGTTGGCTATTAAATGATTGACTTCCAGAAATTTTGAAACATGTGTATTAATATAATTCTCCTATACTTTGGATAGGACCGATAGTAAAGCTATAGGCCTATAATTTGAGATATCGGATTTTGGTCCTTTTTGGGGATGGGCTGAAAATTTTTTTCTAGTTTTAAAAAGGAATATTTGTTCATATGTGTATGTGTGTCCAGTACGGCGGGATCACCAAGAAATAAACAAATAATTCACAATATATTAAATGATAATTATAAATGTCCCGCTCGTATGAATTATTGTTCTTATATTTTTCACTATCACGGATTGTTTCAAATTAACAAAATCACCAAATATGTACTGTAGTAGACTCTTCTTCATTTTAAATTTGTAGACGTTTTAGGTTGATATTAAAATTATACAACAGCAAATAAAAGACGATTCAATGTAAAAATCTGTACTACGTTCACCACCTTGGCCAATCGGCAATTTGCAAATGTTAATGAAGCAGTCTTCACAGTTACCACCCGCACTCAACCTTTTGCATCGGGATACGCTTCCAAAAGTTTAGCTATTGCCCATCTGGTGAAAAATTATCCTTTTTCATGGTGACAATATCACCAGTTTTTAAATTTTCGGCTGTGTGCTGTCAATTATTACGTTGTTGAAGATTATTAAAATATTCTGCAAAAGATATTTTCCAAAAAATTTGAACCCTTTGCGGCGCCAACTCCTATGTGGTAAAACGATTTATCGAAGTTTCTTTGTGATCTCTCTTTGGAATTAAAGCAGTTGCCGAACCGAATAAAAAGTGTGAAGGCTTTAGAACGGCTATTGTATGATTCCCCTTGGTAATTGAATAAAGTGTCCGAGAGTTAAGTATCGCTTCAAGCTGCGTCAGTAATATCGCATATTTCCGATACTTTTAAGCAGATGCGATTTTACTGATTTTACAGCTGCTTCCCATAATCCACCAAAATTTGGTGCCATTTTTGGAATAAAATGCCACTGAGTTCCGTATTCAGCTAGGAACTCTAAAATGAAACAATTGCTATTATTTTTTTAATTATTTAATTACCTTTTTTAGTTCTCGGTTTGCTCCGACGAAATTTGATCTGTTATCGGTATAAATATAAATATAACTCCTCTTCCTGCAGAAAATCTTCTTAGTGCTGCATAAATGCAGTTGTTGTGAGATCACTGACCAATTCTAAGTGTGTCGCATTTGATGCCAATCAACATACAGACAAAAATCGAAATGTAGCCCTACAGTAATTTTCTCCCTCTTCCCTTTCTTGTAGCTAACAGAATTGGTCTAGCATAGTCAATTCCACATTTACTAAACGACCTTGCTGGCGTAGTCTTTGGTTTTGGTGAGCTACTCATAAGTTGTTGTGAGGTTTTGCCTCGAAAAACACATGTAACGCAATCTTTTCGTGTTGCTCTAACTGCTACGTTCCCTGGGTCGGTGCTGATTTCATGTGATGATTACCACATATTTTATACTTCGTGAGGCGCCTGTCCTTAACGAGCCCGAAAACATTTGCTCTGCGATTTTTCTCAAATCGGCCGCTTTTGCGTTCGGCAAGCTCCGAAAAATGCCGATTGCCCGCGATCTTGTAAATTTGCTACCACGTTTTTTTTTAACTGTCGGGGCTGGAAATTTGTTTTAGAACACGACGGTGAGCTTGTCCGACCAAAATGTGTTTGCTATTGTCGAGTCCGACAACTGACATTTTGGATGTTTGGGTTGTCGGACTAGACAATAGAAGACAAATTTTTGTCGTACAAGGTTACCCTCGTGTTCTAAATCAAATTTCCAACCCCCATAGTTAAAAAAAAAACAAAAATTTACAAGATTTCGGGCAATCGGCATTTATCGAATTTCTTTTGAAAATTCTTCATTTTGTGCCCATTTAACGCAAATAAATGTTACCTACTCTTCTTCATTTAATACTACGTTTGCATTTGGTCGCCTTTTCCTATTACGGTTGTTATAAAGGCGTACCACATAAATCATTATTCTAATGAATTTTTAAAACGACGAGTATTTTTCAATTAAAATTTAAATAGTATTACTGAATGTTGTGACAGCATACAATTCTACCTTTTGCTTTTACATTCTTTAGATGTTGAAACATGAAATTTGTTATAGATAGTAGAATATGAATGCTTGTTATCAGATGACCAAAGTGGTCCATCCCACCATGGAGCTAAATTTTTAAACTTTGATGCTGAAATACCTCTTGAGACGGGATGCGCGAGATTTTCTTCAGATCTCACATGCTACCTATGTGTCTTGGAAATTTTTCAAGGTCATTTGGATTAGCCACGAACATTTTCCACTTAACGGGATGATCGATAGCCAAGACAGTACAAGCGCAGAGTCGGTCCAAGTAATATCTTGCATGTTCTGGCAAAACACTTTTTACTGTTTCCATTAATTTTGCCAATAAATGACCGCTACATAATTCCAGCCTGGGTAAACTGACTTGTCGAATTGGAGCAACTTTAGATTTGAATGTAAACAGATTGATTTTTATGTTACCATCTTCACCAGTCCCTTTTGTGTAGATCACAGCTCCATACGTCATTTTGCTGGCATTTCAGAATCCAAGAACTTCCAAATTTTCTTATTTAAGTTCGACTTACCTCTGAATTTCCAAATCTTCTATACTTTGTATATCATTTCTTAGTTTTTGGTATAATTTACATACTTCAGCCATAATCACTGAAATAACGTTTTTAATTGAACAGTTACGGGTGATAGCCAGCCTAGAGGATCAAATATTTTAGATAATTCAGAAAGTATTATACGTTTTGTAATCTTCGTCTGAGGTTTTAAATTCACTTTGCAGCTAAAAGTATCATTTTCAGAATTCCATTGCAGAGCAATGATTTTTATATCATTCTCAGTACATTCGCTAGACGCAAAATAAAGACTTTTCTTTACCATATTCAAAGACTTTATGTGAATTGGACATCCATTTTCATTCAAACTAAATCCAGCGGCGTTTAATAAATTAGACGATTTAACTTTTATGTCTATAGTCTCCTCGGTTGTGTTAGCTACTGAAATAAACTCAACTACGTAAAAATCATTATTTATTATGGTCGATACGAGTGGAGATATTTATTTGTGTTTAAGAGCGATTTGGTGAAGCCATCGTATCGTTAAAAAAGCTGAGGTAGAGACCAAAGGTTATTGTCGTCAATTTATAGAGTTGAATTTCTTGATCATTATTTCTCCATAGTATTCGTTAATAGTAGTTATCCTTATCAGCCACCTATATCTGATTATACATTCTTGATATATCAGCAGTTAGCAAAATCATATGTCTTCAAAATCGCATATGAGTGCTCCACAAACTAGGTTGCAATTGTAGGACCAACTATATCATTGTGTCATTTAAAGAGACAACTCTAAAACTTATGGAGGAACCATCGAATACTATTCTGGTTTTTGTCGTTGAACTACTGATTTTTATCACTGGCGGGGGTAGTGAAAATCCAAAATTCTACGTCCACGCCGTGCTACCTGCGTAACGCTAACAGAATTAGGTTGGTGTAGTTGAGAGGGGCAGAGTGTATACTGCTTATACTCAATGATTCTGTACCATGGCGAGTCATTGGCGCCATAAAACGGATGCAACTCAAGCGTCTGTTCTCCACGTTAGGGGCGGCTTGGAGCGGGCGTCTGTTTTGGATCAAGCGGCTCTCTATATAATCGTGTAAAAAGGTTGTTTCTGGTGACCTTAAGATGCAGAACGAACCCATTTACGAAAATTTGGGTTGGGCGAAGAGCTAACACCCCATTTCTTAAAAAAAATTATTGTCATGAATTCTGTACACAGGCCTCGGAATATCTCGGATTCATTATTAGAACGACCTTGGAAACTGTACCCGGACTACGATTTAAAAATGGGAACTTGGAACGTGCTAAGCCTTAGAAGATCAGGAGATCTCCTAAAACTCACTCAACAAGTCGAGAGCTACACACTGGATATAGTGGCATTACAAGAACTAAGATGGCCAGACAATGGAATCCATGAAACAGCGAAAGGATACACTCTTTATTATTGCGGTCATTAAAACAGAGGAGAATTTTGAGTTGGCTTTCTTATACACCGTCGCGTGAATCAGCATGCTATCGACTTCTGCCCAATTAATATGCGGTTATGCACACTAAGAATCCGCACGCAAAGATTCAATGTAACGATCGTCAATGTTCATGCACCTACTGAAGAGAAAGCAGATGATATTAAAGATCTGTTCTTCCTAGAACTCGTCAATAACATCCCGCGGCACGATATAAAAATCGTGGTAGGTGACTTTAATGCTCAAATTGGTAGGATTGCAGAACTTAAAACACATATCGGCCCTAACAGCTTGTATCATACCAGCAACAATAACGGTTTTCGGCCTAGCAGCCGAGCTGGCTATGATGTATGATCTAGTAATTTCCAGTACTTTCTTCCCTCACAAGAGAATTCACAAGGCAACGTGGAAATCAAATGACGGAAGAACGAAAAATCAAATCGATCACGTCATGATCTCTAAGAGACACTCTACAAGTATAACTGACGTTCGATCATACAGAGGTGCTGATATGGACACCGATCATATGCTTGTCATCTTTAAGTACAAGTGCAAATTATCATCTACATTTAACAGAAAAGCAAAAAAGACCGTGCGCTGATTTAAACATCCGGAAACGCTGAATAGATATCAGGAAATAATAACACAAAACATAGAAGATCATGACATCTCTTCTGAGGCCATCAAAAATGAAAATAATGAACTTACAACAAGTGAACGTGATGTGTTGGCAGTGTGGCGATCCCACTTTCGAGACCTACTGAATAGGACGAATGAAGTTCATCCTATTCGAGCAATTGCTCCATCAACTGAGGAGATTTTTGTCCCTTACCCAGCAATAGAAGTAGTGGAAGCTGCCATTAAAAAACTGAAAAATAGCAAATCACCAGGTTTCGATGGAATTCCCGCAGAACTTTTGAAAAATGGAGGAGCAGCTCTGGTCTCACGTATATACAATCTGATTCTTGCAATATGGGACCAAGAAGAACTACCTGCTGAATGGAAAACAGCTCCCATTGTTCCGCTACATAAGAAAGGTGACCGTCTAAAGTGTGCGAATTATCGTGACATCGCACTGTTGAACACTGCATATAAAATACTACCTAGCTAATGCCGTACTTGCTTGACTCATCCCGTTCGCCGAATCTATCATCGGTGACTATCAGTGTGGTTTTCGTCCCAACCGCTTAACCACAGATCAATGTTTTACATTAAGGATGATTCTGGAAAAATGTTGGGAGTACAACATCTGCAGTCACCAGCTCTACGTTGATTTCAAGCAAGTATATGATAGTATCATCCGCGATATGCCTTGGTATAAGACTCATATGCCTTGGTATTCCAGCGAAACTTGTTTCTCTGTGCAAACTCACAACATCGGGATCAAATTGTAGAATAGTAATCGAAGGGTCAGTTCAGTTTCTGATACTTTCGATATAACATCAGGTGTTCGACAAGGCGATGCACTCGGGCCCGTACTGTTTAATTTGGCGCTGGAGTACGCGATAAGAAAAAGCTGAATTGAGACGCAAAACTGCATATATAACAAATCTAGTCAAGTTCTTGGCTACGCAGATGATATTGTGCTTCTCGGACGTAGAACGAGCGATATTAAAGATAGTCTCTTTCAGCTTGAAAGAAATGCTAAACATCTTGGACTATGCATCAACACCGGCAAAACTAAAGTATTAACAACATCTAAGAACATACCGACCGGAAATCTGGATACTGACGACTGTGAAGTGGAACGCGTGGAAAACTTCAAATACCTCGGGTCTGTAATAACATCGTCAAATGACATGCAGGCAGATATCAAAGCCCGTGTCTCTGCCGCATACAGAGTTTTCTACGCATACTCAAAACTTCTGCGATCAAAACATCTTTTGCGGTCGTGTAAACTCACACTTTACAAAGCATTGATTCGACCTGTGCTTACATTTGGAAGTGAATGCTGGATACTGACTTCCTCCGATTGTAGAATTTTATCAACATTCGAGAGGAAGGTCATACGAACAATTTATGGTCCATGCAAAGTTGCTGAAAATCAGTATAGAATCCGAATGAATCACGAAATCAGACAGCTTCTTGGAGGCTGCAATGTAATCGGATTCATTAAATCTAACCGGGTTAGATGGTTTGGTCATGTAGAAAGGGCTCCATTAGAAAGAATGATAAAAAAGCGTCCCAACAACAACCAGCTGGTGTTCGTCGCAGAGGAAGACCTAGACAACGCTGGCGTGATGACATCATCCGAGACCTTCGTGATATAGGATGTTGAAACTGGGGTCAACTGGAATCGAGATGATTGGAAGCTTGTTGCACAGACAGCAAAATCCCTTCTTGGGATGTAAACGCCAAAGAGAGAAATCTAGAATCGGGCATCTTTTGAAGAAAAGAAATAAAAAAAATTATGTTCCGAAATATCCTTCGTTACAGTATATAACCTAGGACCTTTTTTCAATGTGTAAAACATTTAAATTTTGATTGTTATGGAAAACGGAAACAGAAGTTGTGTTTCCTAGTTTTAGTACGTGCGCGGAACAACGACTGAGGAAACAACGCCCAGTTTATCCTTCATAAATGGCATCGCAGTCGCAGCAAGATAATTAGTAAACACCGAAGTTAGACTAAGGATCCCGGGTTTCGTGAAATAAAAAATCCCGGGATTTCAATCCTTAAGTTCGACGTTTTATCGCGTTTCGTTTTGTTGTTTACTAGCAGATTTTGGATTGTATGATTGTTATAAAAGGCACAGGTTATGTCTGAATATTAAGTGATAAAGTTTTCTATTTTTACTTATTGCTAAGTATTTTGTATACAGTTACGTCTTCGAATTCGTTATTACGGATCCGGTATTCTTTTTTCATCTTTTGGCCAACCATACACATTTGTGTATGTATGTCATAAACTTTATTTAGTAATCTATCTTCTTTCACGTTTTTACTTACTATGTCATTGTTCAAGCCAAAGGATTTTTTCCAGAAATATTAATTTCGTTAATACTACCACTATCAATACTCGTTTCCCCTGGCAGTGGTAAACGTGCTAACGCATCTGCATGTGCCATTTGCGATCCCCGTCTATATTCTATTTTATATAAGTACATATAGATAAAAAAAATTTTTCGGAGCAAAAATAATCGCGAGCGCTTGCCTATGAAGGTGAGAAAAATTCGTTTCCGCAGGAACAGTAAACTAGGTGCAAACAATACTGGTTTCTCAACTCCGTTTATTCCATGCGACAAAATGCCACCAACACCATAAGGACTGGCATTGCTTACAATGACGTTGCACAAAACTGAAATCAATTTCATCATAACAAGTTTCTTCCGAAAACTATTTAAAACTCTTCACACAGACCGAAGGCTTGATACCTCAAAGTCTTGAGGTTTCAGAACTTCATATGTATATTAATATTTCCATTTATAAGAAGAGCAAAATTGAACTAAAGACCGACCTTCTACTCTACCTAACCACCGCATGGTTGTCACACCCGTAGATCAAAATGTAAAAGAAAAATAACAAATCAAAAAAATTTGACCCTCCATGCGATAAAATACAATTAGATGGCGATAATGGATCAACCAGTTCACGATGTGCATATTTAAGTCGGCTTGAAAGAATAAAACGAGCATGATAATCACCTGTATAGAATTGAACATACTAGAGGATTTTTAATTTCTTTAAATTGTTTTTTTTTCTTCACATTTTTATCAAGAAAGCCTCTTGAAAACGAGGATGAAGAAAACGATGATTTTATTCAAAGGATAACATAATATTTTACATTACTACACAAATAATCAATCTGAGAATAGATTTAATAACCTTTTTTTTGTAATTTGCAGCCTAAAGATACCATGGAACAACAAATTCAAAACGTGAATAGTAAAGCACAGAAAACGAATAATACAATCGTTTTAAACATAAACAAGGTAAATGTTAATAATTCGAAAACCATATATGTATTTTTATCTGACATAATAGTCGAACGTTGATGGTCAACAAGTGTATTTTTATCTCTGTTAATATTAACAATTCCATTTTTTATTATTTAATGTCTAAATGAATATGGAAATTTAATTCAACATTTAATTCAGGCATTTAACTCAATGCCTAATTACAAAGTCGCTAGATATATTTAATATAATTGTTTTACCTTAAACAATAACGAAATGCATACGAGCTTAATTTAATTTTGATTTAAACTTTTAGAATTATGACAAACAAGAGATAAAAATAGAAACGATTTCTGATGAAAGTGAAGACGATGATATTGATGAATGGCTACAACTGGTAATACAAATATTTTATAAAATTATATATAATATTACATATTAAGAACTAAACGTCTAAACTTATAGATAAAAAAAATGATAGAACAAAAAGTAAAAAAAGAAAAGGATGTAACACAGGAAACTTCGATTTCAATTGGAACAGTTTCTAATAAAATATATGGACATTTATCAGCACTCTTGGGAGCAATACAATCCAATGAGGTAAGTTTTTTTGACATTGTAAACAAATATATTTTAAACACTCTTTTGTTAAAAAACAGAAAAGCGAATATAAAGTTTTAACTATAGAGTTTAATTTGTTTTGTTCCAATCATGGAGAACCTTAAAAATAGTACAACAAATTAAATTATTTTTTATATAAATTTTAGAACGACAACAGTCAACTAGATTTAAAACGGGAAACGGACTCGATTAAAAAAGAAAGTGAAGATGTTGATGATATTCTCCAAATGGTAATTTATATAACATTTGTTTTGTAATTGGTAATTTATATAACATTTGTAACACATAAATTTCTAGCTCAAGAATAAAATGAAACAATTAATTGAAAAGGAAAAACGTGTAACGCCGACCCCACAAATATTATTGGAAAGGAATTCGAGTAATATTGTTAGAAATTTTCCTTTGGAAAATCTTGAAGCAAGAGTAGAAACAACACCACATTCTGTAAGTTGAATCAAATGATTATCACATTTTTTTTGTAAGGTTTTGTGCAGTTTTGCTTTATTAACATCAGCAGTTTTTCGATTAAAGTTTCTCGATTAAGAATTTTTCGATTACGGGACATTGCTGAAGAAACTATCAAGTAAACTGTGCACCCATGCAACCATTTGAAAAATTTAATCTTGCTAGATTTTATTCTTAGATTTTGCAGCTTTATTTTTGTGTTCCTTAGCGCATCACATTATCCATTAATTTCATCATGGTCTGAAGTCTTACGAACTGGTACAATGGCTGACCAGGTACGGTAAACGCAGTTTTCTCCCTAGACAATTTTTCTAGAGATATCTGCCAGAAGGTATCTTTCAAATCCAAGCTGGCGATAAAGTTGGCTTGAGGTAAGCGACTTAGAATCCCATTTATTTGGAGAAGGGGGTAAGCATCTTTCTTGGTGACGGTATTAACCTTACGGGAGTCCAAACATAAACGAACTTTACCAGGTTTGCGCGCTAGGACAACTGGCGAACTCCACGGACTGGAACTTTCCTTGATGACACCCAGCAGGTGTGTTGTTTGATGGGCACATCGTTGCCAACATCAATGATGTGTTCAAGCACATGTGTTTGACCTAAAATCATTTTAGAAAACTATGAATGAAGCTGTATCGAATCCTGCAGCTGTTCATCTTCGTCGGAAGTAAGATCTGTGGCAATTATTTCGATAGAATCTAAAGAAGATACAAAAAGGACTTGATCTAATAGTTTGAAATAGCTTGAACGTTTTAAAAAAATCAATGCCCAAATATAAAACCTGGGTAAGAAAAGGGATGGCATAGAGATCAAGGAACCTACTACGGCCTTTAAATGAATCTTTAGGAGTGAGACAGCCTATAACTTTTTGGCTGGTACCATCTGTAGTTTTGATTTTGGTTGTGGAGCGAGTGAAAAATTGGGAGGTTTGCAACATTTCTTTTGCGAAAGCATCGCCGATGACACTGATAGACGATCTACTGTTTAACAGTCCAATCCAAATTTGATTCAATGATTCGGCCTTGACATGATACCTTAGGTCATTTAAAAGCGTAAATATTGATGATTTAGTTTTAGAACGAAATGATTTGCGAATACGTCAGAAACGACGCATTCGATGTGCTGATCTTGATGGAGATTTTGTATTTCCAATGGCATCAATGAATATTCGGGACCCGAGAACTAAATAATCTTGAAGTCGCTGCTTATTTGACTTAAACAGAAGAACAGGTGGAGTTATCACGTTACTCGGATCTCGTTTGAGAATGGTTATTGATGGTTTATGTCCCGTTGTGGTTGTCGAAGGGTTTAGAGCGGTTGATTCCACAGAAAAAGCATTATCTATTACAGTCGGAGGAGAGTATGGTAGATGTATCTTCAGCTGGAAGAGTTAATTGGATTTTGGTTTGTAGAACTGGAACTTTACCGCATCATCAGAAACCGTGCGGATGTCACTTTGTATGCCGCATTGGTATGTCTAACATAAGCTGGCGTTTTCACCGTTGAGATTGAGATTAGTGCCGCATACATAAATATTCATGTACTAACAGTGTTACATTTCCACGTGCCCTTTAAAGTTTTCTAGATTTTCTACATATTTTATACGTCAAAATATCAATTATTATACTCTTTCTGCTTAGACATCTGGGTAGTCTCCTGTACTTTGTTTTAATAGAACCTAATTTTAGTTATTGACACACAATTAGAGTGCGCTAATATTCTTACCTATATATTACCTTTTTTATATACGGTATTAAAAATTAAATATTCGAAATAAAAAAGTACTAAATTTTGAACAGCCGTTCCCTCATGCTGACGATTAAATCTACGTTTAAATGGAAGAGCTTGGCAGATCCAGATAGCAGCTTTGCTCGTGCTGTCTTCACTCAAATCCCATCGAAAACTGGGGTTGTATATTGTTCGCAGATCAATTGACACTTCCATTTTCTGGCCCCTGTGGGCCAGTGACACTTCCACTTTCTGGACACATGTCTGTGTCAGTAGGTCTTGTTTCACCTCGCAGTGATTAAGGTTGATTTGAATCTATCTACCCATTACGGGCAGAAGTCGGCTTTAGCGTTCTTTTGTAGGCTGGGCATCTGCTGTATCCAGTAAAATGCTCATAACTCCCTATGGTTGCTACATCCAAAACATATCTTCGTTCGTTCCACTTCACTTTTACAGTGCTTTGTTACATGACTGTAGTCAAGGTATTATCTGTAACAGCACATTGGAGTGATTTGTTCGCGCAGTTTGCTTCTTACCCATCCGATTCGACTGTGTCTAGATACTACGAGCGCCTGCGCTGATCGTTCAGGAAAAATGATGAGTGTCGTCTGACTCTGGTTTTCGCATTGCTGTAATAAATTTTTCTGTAGAAATTTGGAAAATCCTAACTGTAGGAAATTGGGTCTGAACTGCAATGTCGATATCTTCACGCGTTGTCACCTCGCGACCCTCTATAAGAGTTTCTTTACATACTTCTTTGCATGCAAACCTGATACATCATATTCTTCGTTTAGTTTTGCTTGTTTCGTTTCGTGTGGGCTCAACAGGTCGCATTTGTTTTTTTTTTTACGTTACCTCAAGTTTCAATGGTGTTCACTAGATCCTCCTACTGGTACCACCGGGTTGGTCTCTAGTGGCTAAGTGCCCTTGCCGTGACATTAAAGGGTGATCTTACGACATTGTTGTACCTTTTCAGCTTACCTAGATCTCACCGTTCGCACCCAGTTTGGTTTGCGCTTGTCGTAGTAGCTGGTACAGTGGCGAAATTCGACATCACTGTATCATTCCAGTTCGAAATTCCAATGACTGGCAGTCGCCTGCTCATTTATCGCAGTCGTCGGTACTTGGTATCCATCCCCCTGTACCGTAAGTTTCGATTTTATGTAACCATCCTCGGAGGTATTATTCTCAGAGTTACAATCTCTTAGTATTTTATACTTGCGGAGAAGTGGACAATGACAGCCACTTCGTAATCGTACCGGAAGACAGACGCAGATTAGGAGCTACTCTCTCAGCTAGATACTAGCTATTCTAAATTTAATGAAACTAGAAACTCAATGTGTTGACGTAGTGATTCGTGGGTGTAGTTGTAGTGATGGAGTGTATTTAATACTTACTGCTGAGTTGCATCACTAGTCGTTCTAAAATTATATACAGTCGCTGGTGGTTCTTTTCTTTCCCCCCTCCAGAATTTATTCGTTTTTGTTGTGGAGTGTAATTGACTTAGTGTTTCGTATAATGTGTGAAGGAGGCCAAAAACCATACATTCATTACCATCAGCCGGTCCATTTGAAATCGGGCGCCAATAGAAGTTGTACATAGTTCTCTGGTTTCAGAGATATGAATTCTCTGTCAGTCGTTCCAACGGAATTGAGCGGTAGTAGACAAGAATTGGTTGTATGTATGGTCAAAAAAGTGCAAAATTGGTTGCATGGTCAAAAAAGTGCAAAATTCAGATCGTCCCCACCCCCACGTTTCGACACTGATTGACAGAAAAATTTGTAAAAATTCACAGAGTTAGGAAATTTAGTAAATTTTGTATGAAAATTATAGCGAAGTCTCAATTAATTATATTGCTGTGTGTTTAGAGGACGGAGGTAGAGAGGGTAAAAAAAAACCTTTTTTGACCGAAGCGAGTGGGATGTCATTTGAAAGAACCGCTAATTTATAAATCATTGCAATCTGTTTTAGAATTTTGCAGTGCACAGCTTTTGAGTTATAGTCAAAAAAGTGTAATCAAAATCCGCGATGACTGTAAAACATTATGGTCAGTTAATAATACATAATTTACTTACATAGCGGGTTAAACTCTTAATGAAAATGGATACTGTCGTAGAAAAATTATTAAAATTTTTTTTCAATTTTTATTTTATACAACTTAGAAGAGTAAAACGAAGGTTAGCAGCACAGTACTTGTTTGTTCCTGGGGAAATTGCAACAACTCATTTACAAAAATCGATCGTTATAAGTATCACATGCTAGTTCATGAAGGAAAAAAACCTCTCAAATGTTCATTTTGTGATAAATGTTTTCTAGCGAAGACTATGCTAATTCAACATTTAAAACTCAAACATAGTCATCAGATATCCAACGTAAGTATACTTTGAATAAAAATATTCGTCTTATGAAATCAGAAAACTTACTAACAACTAAATTTATAAGTCAAGAATTAAAATAAAAAATAAAAACAGTTTTTAGAATTGTTGTGACTTAAAAAATTGGGATATATGCTCGAGATTGTCGATAGGTCTTTCAGACCAAAGTAATATTTTTGAAAGGTTGTTTGTTTCAAACTTTGTGAAAAAATGGAGCAGCTAAGTTAAAGTTGAAGTTAAAACAATATATTTATTACTGCATTGATTAAAGGTTACTTTATTTTTGGCAATTTAAAATAACGTAAAATAACACAGTCAGATTTCATATTTGTATCTGGAAATTATTGGAAATTATTTTAAAGTAATTTGCACTACACACCCTTTTTACCGACTTCTGGTCATTGATACAACGCCTATTATTGAGTGAAATATATATGCCTAATTTTCGTGATTTTTCTTATTTTTGACTATTTTAACTGCAGTTTTTAAACTTTGGAAAATGGAGTGTTGGAAAAAATATTCCATTATATCCTTGATCTTAAATCGATTAATTTACAATTGAATTTTATAAATTAATTTTTCATTTACATGTTTTACAATTTTTTAAATAAAAAACAAATTTTTTTTAATAATATTCTTATTTGATTTTGTAGAAATCTAAACAACGAGACTTGAACAAACACAAAAAGCAGTACAAATGCAAAAGATGTGATAAAACGTATCAGTTAAAATTTTATTTTAAATTACATTTGCGAAATCACAAAAAAAATAAAACACTTTACGAATGTACCAAGTGTCAAATAAAGTTTAGGTATATACAAGATTATCAAAAACATATAAAAACTCGAATAACTCTCGAGGCGAGTCTTGAGGCAAATCTTGAGGCAAATCTTGAGGTACGTGTTAAATGGAATCATTTTTAAAAATTTTGTATTTAATTTAAATCAAAATGACTAAACTGTTGTTTTAGTTTGATAATTTATTTGTTAAATTTATTAAATTTGTTATTAGTTCATTCCACATATTATAACCTTTTTTGTTCAAACCCACAACCTCTTTCCAAAAAAATATATCACAAATTTGATTTGATTTTTAAATTTAATTCAATGATTGCTATCGAAATCGTACAAAATGATCACCATACACCATTATTAGGGAAAGTTGCATTTACAAAGTTTTGTTGAAAATTGATTAGCGGTTATCACCGTTGCAGGACATCACTTGTCGCCTACATTCTTCCTGAAAGTCATAGGAAAGCAAAAAAACTCGAACCCGAACCCAGTGATAAAAACTCTCATGATCTGCCGACTGAAGTTTGCCGGACTAAACAATCTAACTACCATGGCCTAGAACCTAACAAACCAAATAAAAAATAAAGGTTTACAATCTAGTATAAACAGAAGTATTAAAACTGTTGGAAAAGCTATGGTGAACCTCATATCTTGTGTAACGATCGCAATAATCGCAAAACAATAATAAAATCAAATTCCTCTTTGTTTTCAATTCAATAGAAATGTATTACATTAATTTCCGTTCATTTTTACATTAATAGTACTTTTAAAATTTTCCCAACTTAACTGCTAATTGATTTTGAATATATTATAAAAAGCCAACGAACGTACTAAATTTTTATTTCCAATACTAATGAACAGACGTCGTTGTTAATCATTGCTGAATTTCAGGTATTACCCGATTTTGTTTTGACATCATAAGATGTCAAAAGCAAAATCACATTTTTGCAATTTAAAAAAAGATTTTTTTTTTTTTTTCGATGTTAAAAATCTGATAAAAAGTAAATTCATTCCGTGTTCAACTTTTTCAAGAGAAACAACGATTATAAGTTTTGATTATAATATTAAATTTTGAAATATTTTTTTGATTCGATTAACCATTGGTTGTGAAATATAAAGAATTCATAAAAGTAGAATTCTATTAATTTTAACCTGGAATTCTAGAAAGAAAAATAGTAAAATGGTTATTAAGATTCTAATAAAAATTGTATTATTCTTGATGCCTATGGTGTTGTAAATAACCGGTGTTTTAATGAAACATAGAAACTATGTCGAATGTGATTCATAAAAAAGAAAACCCGTAATAAAATCAATAATTAATTAGAGAAGTATAACAAAAGAAATTGTGTTATGTTTATCCTAAATTGGAAGATCTAGTAAAGTTTCGTGGAAGAATTGTTTGAAGAAAAGTATTTTTGGAAAAGCTGAAGGCCAATTAAGAACTGTTTGGAAGAAAATTATTTTGGGGAAAAGTTGAATGTCAATTGAGAGTTGGTGAAGGAAATTATTTTTCTTGGAAGAGTTAACTATTAGTTGGTGACTGAATGAAAGAGTTGTGTAAGGATAAGAAGACCAGATCACCTTTAACATTATATAATTAAGATAAGTTCTTTTTATTGTATTAATTTTATTGCAATTTCCGTTTTCTATTAAATGCTAGACTAGATTATCTTGATAAGAGATTCCTAAATTGACATTCGTCGTGGAGACGATTCGTCTATCCGCTGATTTATTTTTATTGTGAGACATTGTATCTAGTGTAGGGGAAAAAGGTCCAATATAATAACTGGCTCCGTATCAGGGCCTGTATAATAACTAGCGCCGAACAAAAGGGACCCGTTAGCTTAATTACAGTTATATTTCTTGTATTTTTTTTAGATATATATATATATAAATAATTTGGTGGGAAAATATTTTCCAGGTTGGGCGTTGGCAAGCCGGTTTTTTTTTTTTGAAAAAAACTTTTTTTTGTGGAACATCTTATATTATTATATTTATATATTTATATATTAATTGATTATTTCAATTCAGATTAATTAATATCTATATATAGTTTATTTTTCGCGTCGGTTTATTTAGCTAAATTTTGTTAAAAAGCTAGAGGAAAAAATAAAGGTTTAGTTTCTAAGGTGTTCATGTGTATATTTATCATAAGTACTCTAAATTTATATTTTCAAAATTTAAAGAATTCCGCGTTTCTCTTTGTAAGTTTTAGGATAAACCAGTTGTGGTTTTTTTTTGGTAATAGGGTGGTGGCAACCGGTTTGGGCCGTGGTTGTCAATCAGCTTTTTGTTTATCTTGAAATAAACCAGTTATTGGTTTCGTTTTGGTTTTGATTAGGAAATTATATATTTTGAATTTTGATAAGAATGTATACAATTATGAGGGGTCAGGGGTTGATAAGGAGGTGTCGGCCAGGTGGGTTTGAGCCCTGGATGAATGAGGTGGATGGGAGAGCGAATGAGGAGAGAAAAGAGAGAATGGTTGAGGCGAGGAATGTAGTGGATGGAATGATAAATGTGATTCTGGATGAAGTAAAACATAAAATATTTTTGGAATTGATGGATGATATTTACGAAGAAAAATATGATGAGTTTCTGGATGATTTGATTTGTGAGATAGTGAATGAGGAGTTGAATGGGGTGAATGAGGAAGCGGATGAGATGGATGAAGTGACTGAGGAAGTGAATGTGGGCTGGCGTGAGAGAAGGAGGATAAATAGAAATAGGAGCTCTCACCTGAAGAGGAAGGAGAGGAGAAGAAGGGAGAAGGAGAGTCGCTTGGTCGTGGAGCTGGGAGCTTCCTCGACCAAGAGTACTCAAACGGAGGAGCAGGTTGAGGAGGTCCCCATCTCACCGACCACGCGACAGGAAGAGGAGTGGTCTGGTCCACAGGAGGCCCCTGTTCCTCATTGTATAATTAGTTAAGACTAATTTTTTTTTAATTTTGAAAAAAACCGTTTTGGGACAGCAATTTTTTTTGGAGATTGTTTTTTTTGTGCTGTCATTTGCTTTTAGTAATACTAATTGTTTTTTTTAATTTGGGAAAAAAAAAAAAACCGTTTTGGGGAAGCAGTTTTTTTTTTGAAATTTTTTTATGCTACCATGTACATATTGTACATATATTTGTTTATATATTGTACATATTTTTGGATGATGCAATTAATTTATATATGAAATTAATCGTATGTTTTTCTGATTGTGGTTAAGTCATGTTTCTATGAGTTTTAGGATGTTATTAACGTAATAAAGGTTAACATTGACCAAACAGCTTTTCAACAGTTTTGTATAAGTTTAAATCTTTCGTCACTACTTTCAAAGTATTATTGGTCTATGTTTATGGAAGTACAATTGAAAATAATTAATTCCCATCAACTTTATGGAGTGAGCCGGATCCAAATCAATATCTCTACATTTGTCATCATATTGATCCGCTAATGTATGTATACAGATCTCGTATGAGTCCATTTTAGCTACCACCATATTTTTTTTTTTTATTTTTTTTTTAGAATTATTTTTTCATTGCGATTAATTTTAAAAAGTGGTATAAATATAGAAATAATTATTTTTAGCTAACATTTATTTTTGTTTTGGATACAATAAATAAAGCGAAAGATTTAACCTAAACAAATATATTAGAGTTAATAACTTAAAAATTAGTAAGTTTAGTTTTAAATGTAAAATAATCGTAATTTTTTGTAAATTACCAATTTATTATCTAGTCTGAAGACTAAATTTAATTAATTTCATGTAAAACCTTATTAACACATATTATATATTTCATGTTTCGATTTAGCATTTTTTTTTTAAGGGAATTGTTTGGATTATGGATAAGTTATGTAGTATTTAGGTTTATTGATTCACTTTCTCAGCGGTAGGCCTAAAAAGCCATCCATAGAGCTTCACTCTTTAACATTGATGTCGTTCTTAGATCGCCTATGGCCATCGGGGTTATGCGATCGAAGAACATTGGTTTCTTCTCTTCATTCGGCGAGGAAGTCCTCAGGGACGAGGAGTGGTGTTGCTGTGTTTGTACTTAGGTGCAAACCAGTAGTACCATTCTTTGCTCAGAGGCTTCTTCGGTGTAATGAAGAGAAGAACCAATTGTACTTTGCTTTCAGGATCAGAGGCTTCACCTCATACAAATTCAAAAAACTTTTCCATTTTTCCATTTAGTTTTTCAATAGACAATTTTTCATAGAGTTTAGGATTTGAAGTCTGGTGCTCGGGAGCGTTCTACAACTTTCGCATTAGGTTTAGTTGTAATTTATTTGTAGGTTAAACAAGCACAACTGGGTCAGTAGAAATGGACCTAAGGTCTAATCGTGACAGTTGTGATTGTTTTATTAGGTTAGGGAGAATCTGTTCTGTAGAATCTGGTCGTTAGGGGCTTTTCTAGTCGGTTCTCACATGCATTGTTGGAGTGGGCTCGCGAACGCGATATTTCAAATTTAAATGAAATGGATATTGTAACCATACTTACTTTTTAAATTGTTTCCAGACGAATCTTGACTTTGGGAATCTCTTATCTAATTATTAAATAAAAATAAAAATAAAATAAATCAAACAAATTTTTCAATTAACTAAATAAAATTTTTATTAAATAAATAATTTTTTTTAAAATTTAAGTTAATTTTAGGTAACTAAATAAATAAATTTTCTTAATTAAGCTTTACGTCAAGATATAAATAAATATTCTTTGTTTTTTAAAAAAATAAATAAATATTTCAAAGTTAAGACGGTGCATCCGATAAATAAACATTCTTTTGAATATTTTTTATTTTTCAATTTTTTTTAAAAATAAATAAATATTTTTAGGGGTGCTATCGTCAATAAATAATTTTAGGTATATAATTAATTCTGAAATTTCAGCATATCTGAAATTAAAATAAATAAATTATATTTTTACATATACAATATCTTAGGAATTTTTGTACAGATTCAGCAAGGATTAGCTACGACGGTCTTTCCTTTGGTTCCTTTACGAAGTTTGTTTTTTTTACAAAAATTTTCTGTTTTTTTTGGGGCGTTCGTTGGTTTTTTTTTCGTTTTGCGCTTTTTATTGTTTTCACTTTTACAGCATACTAGCTACATTTTTTTTTTTTTGTTGAGATTGGTTTTATTATTGTTATTTGTTATTGTGAATTCTGGATTCTATAAATTTTACCATCAAAATGTCAAGTCAAATAGACATTGACCATCCATTTTATGGATTGGAACCCAGCGAACTGCAAATTGAATGTCTGGTTCGAGGTGTGGATTTCAGAGGGGTCAACTGGGCAGAGGAACTTCGAAACCACGCGGTACAAGGTTCAGTTCCATTAACGGTATCTCACGCGAGAGATTTGGTAGCTGAGTCTCAAATGGTGGTGCAGGCGGCACAACTAATTGTGGATCAGATACGTAGACTTCAGCCACCGATTAATCAGCCATTCTTAGATGGTCTGGCTAATCGTGTGTTGCACTATACAGGGAGGATGAATAGGTTGGGTTCTCGCGATGATTTGCAAGAAGCCCGCACCTACGCTATCTCCCAATTGTCACGCGCTTGGGATATAATAAGATCGTTGTCGACACGTCCAGTTATGCAGAGTAAACCAGGAGGATCATCTGTACCATCCGAATCGCCTGCGTTTCAGCCAGAGGAGAGATCCACTCCAATACCAGTACAGCCAATAACTAATACGATACACAGTTTAAATCGTGGGTATCAGCAACAACAAAGACGGGCAGAACAATTACCACCATCGTATTTTCAACAATCAGGTTTAAGAGTGGAGGACTTCGCATTACCACAACTGGGTTCATCGTTCCAAGCTGAACAAAGATACATCAATCCGGCATTGGTACAGCAGCCTCTGAATTATCAACCGATACCACAGGAGCAGTTACAACAATTTCAAACAAATTATCCACAAGCTCCATTAACAGCACCACCACCATACAACCCACTTCCTCAGGTATCTCGTGTCGCGGCTCTAGCATTGTCACCGGGAGCATACCGAGAGGTACGTAGGAACAATTTGAGTCGTTATGACTCAAATTGGGTTCCGAACTTCACAGGGGATGGTCACTCTCCTGATGTTCATGAGTTTATCCATCGAGTGGAGGCGGCTGCAAGGAGGGACCGTGTGTCCTGGGACGACCTGAGGTCGATCGTTCCACGGTACCTCAAGGCAGCTGCCGATAGATATTATTTGAATTTAACTCATGAATATGAGGAAGTGACCTACTCAGTGCTTAGGGAAGGACTCCTACGCACCTTCGGTACGCTCACCGATGATAAAGCGGTATTACGTGTTCTTTTGAACCGTAAACAGAAAGTCAAAGAGAGCGTTTATGAGTATTTAGTTGAAGTGGGTTCGTTAAATCGGAGATTAGTTCGACCATTTGCTGCAGCTGAATTATTAGAAATCGCTAGGGAAGGACTGAGTGTAGAACTGAAAAACGCTACACTTGCAGCAACAATCACAACTATGGACGAGCTTCGGACATTGTGTCAGAAGTTCGAACGTTTGTGGTCTACACCAGTCCCAACCAGAATGTCAAACTTAAGGATTAGCGAACTACAGCAAATGGACGACTATGAATCAGAAATAGATCCAGAACAAGATGGATATATTGAAGCTGTGGATACACAACCTAGAAGAATTCTGCAACGACCTGTGATATCATCTGGTAATACTAATCAACCTGGTCCATCAATGTCCAGACAACCAATTGTCTGTTTTAGATGCGGGGTAAATGGACATCGAGCTCCTGATTGTTCTAAAAACAGAATAAAACTGTATTGCTGGAAGTGCAACAAACCTGACGTAATTTATGCAAATTGTTCTTATTGTCACCCGTCGGTAAACTTCCGTCCGAGAGTACATGCTTCGGGGATGGTACCCTCGGTTCAACAGCCAATGAGCCCGAAGAAAGCGACGAGAGATGTAGGAACACAAGACGATCTACCACCGAAGAAACCAGAATAAAATCATCTAGCACATTTAATTTCCCATCATTACATTGCACGTATTTTAGACGTCTGGAACGTAACATCAGATATTGGAGGATGAGGAAATTATTTCGCAAAGCTTGTATTTCATCTATCCTTTCAGAAACAAAGGATCCTCGGCCGCGACTAGCAATAAAGATTTTGGACAAACATATTTCCGGACTATTGGATAGTGGAGCGTCAATCACAATACTTGGAAGAAATTCCTTGGAATTATTGGAATCAGCAGGTACAACTTACCGTAAGTACACTTCGTGTATTCGTACGGCAGATGGTACTGCAACAAAAATTTTGGGTTACATCGAAATTCCAATAACTGTGAATGGCTCCACTAAACCAATGCGGTTCCATATAGTCCCTGGATTACGAGAAGAGCTCTACCTGGGCATAGATTTCTGGGAGAAATTCGGTATTGTTCCTTCTTTTGTTAGTGAACTGACTCGCACAGAGCTACAAACTTTTAATACACATAACCTCACCACTGATCAGCAACATGAACTGGATATGATCAAGGATTCTTTCCCGTCATTTGAAGTGTCTGGACTCGGAAAGACTTCTTTGGTTGAACATGTCATCGATGTTGGTGATAGTGCACCTGTTAAACAGAGACACTATCCCACATCGCCGGCTGTTCAACTGAAGGTCTATGCCGAACTTGACCGAATGCTTCAAATGGGCGTGATCGAAG
Source organism: Diogma glabrata (assembly GCA_963693315.1). Classification (NCBI taxonomy): domain Eukaryota; kingdom Metazoa; phylum Arthropoda; class Insecta; order Diptera; family Cylindrotomidae; genus Diogma; species Diogma glabrata. The sequence continues at coordinate 105,179,679 of OY856188.1, forward strand.
AGTCTAACAGTTCTTGGTGCTCGCCAGTGGTTTTGGTACAAAAAGAATCTGGTAAAAACAGATTATGTATTGATAGCCGTCGTGTCAATTCACTGACGAAAAAGGACGCTTACCCACTTCCCTTGATTGATGGCTTACTAGGTCGTCTAAATAGCACAAAGTACATTTCCAGTATTGATCTCAAAGATGCTTTCTGGCAGATTCCTCTGGCAGAAGCATCTAGAGACAAGACAGCCTTCACAGTGCCTGGTCGTCCATTGTATCAATTCCGGGTTATGCCCTTTGGATTGTGCAATGCTCCCCAGACAATGTGTCGGCTAATGCACAAAGTGATACCACATCAATATCACGAAAATGTCTTTGTTTATTTGGATGATCTATTGGTAGTCTCTTCCACGTTCCAGGAACATATGGAATTGCTGTCCAAAGTCTCTTCATTGTTAAGAGCGGCTGGGTTAACAATAAACCTCAAGAAAAGTAAATTTGTTCTGAGAGAGGTGAAATATTTGGGATTTTTGGTTGGTGAAGATGGTCTTCGAACAGACCCTGACAAGGTAAGAGCTGTTGCTGAGTACCCAGCTCCATCTACAGTAAAACAAATACGACGTTTACTAGGAATGGCTGGTTGGTACCAACGTTTCATACCAAATTATGCAAGCGTGGTATCACCAATTACAGATTTATTGAAGAAGAGTTCGGGGAAACTGAAATGGACATTAGAAGCGCAAGCCGCTTTCGAAAATTTAAAACGATTGCTGACTACAGCACCAGTATTAGTGAACCCCGATTATAATAAAGAGTTCTTTATTAGATGCGATGCGAGTCTGACAGGGATAGGTAGTGTGTTGTATCAGGTTGATACTGACGGACAAGAGTGTCCGATAGCCTTCATGTCGAAGAAACTTAACAAAGCTCAGAGAAATTACTCAGTTTCTGAGCTTGAATGTCTTGCGGCAATTCTGAGTGTGAAGAAATTCAGGGGCTATGTTGAAGGTCACCGATTTACAATTGTGACTGATCACTCAAGTCTGAAGTGGCTTATGTCACAAAAAGACTTGAGTGGTCGTCTGGCTAGGTGGAGCCTAAAACTCCAACATATGGATTTTACCATTGTCCACCAAAAAGGTACCCAAAATATAGTCCCTGATGCTCTATCTCGTCTTTATGACGATACACACGAGGAATTGACGGAAGCATTAACACATCACATTAACGACATCAAAATCGACAATGAAGGTTATCGGCACAAGGAATATACGGATATGATAGCTAAAGTTCAATCATCTCCTAAGGACTTTCCATCAGTTAAAGTCGTGGATGATAAGCTATACATACGTATTGAGCCAAGATCTGATGCAATACCCAACGATGTTCCTGTGTGGAAGCTCTGGGTACCAAAACCGATGACTTCAAACATGATTCAGAAACATCATGATGATAGTACTGCTGCTCATGGAGGTGTTAAAAAGACTTTAGAATTACTTCGACGTCTTTATTATTGGCCGGGCATGGCGTCACAGGTACACAACTATGTTGTGTCCTGCGACACATGTAAACAAACAAAAGCCACGAATCAGATATTGCGTCCTCCGATGCAATATCAATTCGAAACAGCACGTCCATGGCAGAGAGTCTATATAGATTTTTTGGGACCGTATCCTCGTTCTACACTTGGGAATACGGTGTTATTGATAGTTCTGGATCATGCTACGAAGTTTGTACTACTGAAACCACTTAGAAACGCAACTTCACCGAAGGTGAATGCTTTTCTAAGGAATGAAGTGTTTCTTACATATGGGGTACCAGAGTTTCTACACAGTGACAATGGCAAACAGTTCACTAGTAGGAACTTTCAAAGTCTTTTGTCAGATTTCGGCATTAAACACATTAGGACCGGTGTCTATAGTCCTCAAAGCAACGCGTCAGAGCGGGTCAATAGGTCGGTTCTAGCAGCAATTCGAGCGTTCATTAAAGGTCAACATACCAAGTGGGATTCACAAATTGGTGAAATCGCATATGCACTGCGGGCTGCAGTACATTCTGCTACCAAGTACTCACCGTACTATTTATTATTTGGTCAACATCCAATCTCGGATGGAAATACTTACCATTTGTTGAGATCACTACACAAGCTTGGTGAAGATGCTGGTGAGGAAATAGAACGCTCTGATCATTTGACTCTGCTCAGGAACCGGGTTCAACAAAATTTAAAAGCAGCTTTCAAAAAATCGCAACATCAGTATAACCTGCGATCTAAACTACGGACTTTTCAACCACAACAACGTGTGTTTGTACGGCAACATCATTTGAGTGACGCTACCAAAAAATTCTCGGCAAAATTGGCTCCAAAGTTCTTACCTGCAATGATTAAGACTAAGATTGGAAATGTACTCTACGAGTGCATAGATATGAGCGGTAAGAATCTTGGAGTCCATCACGCGAAAGACATCAGGGAATGATGTCTTTTCGTTAGGTAGGGTTGTTCCTCTGGCTGATTGTCGTCTCTGGGGTTCACATCTTCAGGTCATACTTACTGGATGTATCGGGGTGTCCATGGTGCTGGCGTTCGGATGGATGGTCGGTCTCAATACTCAGTGAAGTTCTTAAGGACTTCATGAGTGTTGGAACCGGTCATCGGTCTTGACGCCGGTGACTGTGGGTATCTCGATCCCAGATACAGTTTAATAAGTGGAAGTAGTTCGGTGGTTTTCTGTCATGGAGGGGATGGCGACGTTTTTGTGATTTCAAGAGTAGAAATCTTGGTTTCTACCTTGAATTCATGGTGTAACGATCGCAATAATCGCAAAACAATAATAAAATCAAATTCCTCTTTGTTTTCAATTCAATAGAAATGTATTACATTAATTTCCGTTCATTTTTACATTAATAGTACTTTTAAAATTTTCCCAACTTAACTGCTAATTGATTTTGAATATATTATAAAAAGCCAACGAACTTACTAAATTTTTATTTCCAATACTAATGAACAGACGTCGTTGTTAATCATTGCTGAATTTCAGGTATTACCCGATTTTGTTTTGACATCATAAGATGTCAAAAGCAAAATCACATTTTTGCAATTTAAAAAAAGATTTTTTTTTTTTTTCGATGTTAAAAATCTGATAAAAAGTAAATTCATTCCGTGTTCAACTTTTTCAAGAGAAACAACGATTATAAGTTTTGATTATAATATTAAATTTTGAAATATTTTTTTGATTCGATTAACCATTGGTTGTGAAATATAAAGAATTCATAAAAGTAGAATTCTATTAATTTTAACCTGGAATTCTAGAAAGAAAAATAGTAAAATGGTTATTAAGATTCTAATAAAAATTGTATTATTCTTGATGCCTATGGTGTTGTAAATAACCGGTGTTTTAATGAAACATAGAAACTATGTCGAATGTGATTCATAAAAAAGAAAACCCGTAATAAAATCAATAATTAATTAGAGAAGTATAACAAAAGAAATTGTGTTATGTTTATCCTAAATTGGAAGATCTAGTAAAGTTTCGTGGAAGAATTGTTTGAAGAAAAGTATTTTTGGAAAAGCTGAAGGCCAATTAAGAACTGTTTGGAAGAAAATTATTTTGGGGAAAAGTTGAATGTCAATTGAGAGTTGGTGAAGGAAATTATTTTTCTTGGAAGAGTTAACTATTAGTTGGTGACTGAATGAAAGAGTTGTGTAAGGATAAGAAGACCAGATCACCTTTAACATTATATAATTAAGATAAGTTCTTTTTATTGTATTAATTTTATTGCAATTTCCGTTTTCTATTAAATGCTAGACTAGATTATCTTGATAAGAGATTCCTAAATTGACATTCGTCGTGGAGACGATTCGTCTATCCGCTGATTTATTTTTATTGTGAGACATTGTATCTAGTGTAGGGGAAAAAGGTCCAATATAATAACTGGCTCCGTATCAGGGCCTGTATAATACTTGTAATAGTGAAAACAATTTCAAATTTGGAATAACAATGCCCGGTTACAAACACAAGTTTGATCGGTAGATAGCGGGGATTCGTGTGCAATTAGTTGCCAATCAACTCATAAAAATACTAACCAGATACACAACTAAAGTGATATAGTGAAATCAAAATGATAGACTCTGCAATCCGGAAAACATACAGTCATAGCTAAAGAATGCAAATAATTTTTAATACCAAAATTATAACAGTGTTTAAAATAATCATGATAGAACATCAGTCATGGACGGACTACAGATTATTCATTTTTCTATTATCGTCCACTGGTTTGCGCATTTCTTACACTCCAATACGTTGCGTTTTAATGAATAGAATTTGCTTAGACCATAATAATTAGTTGACTTCAGCGTAACACGTGGTTTTCCTAACCGAATTAAGAATTCATGAACCTGGTGAAATAATCATGGTCCCTCCATAGTGAACCATAAGGGTCAACAAAGTTCGTCTCATGTCACTTCACAACTTTAGGCTCTCTCACAGCAGCCAGGAGTTTTCACCCAACGCTAAGGTACGCTTGATCGTTAACCCCTTTAGGTATCCGTTGGAACGACATTTCCCATCTCCGTGGCTAATTTAAAAAAAAAAATTCGAAGAGAAAAAAACTTCAAACTTCCTGTTTTCCGTTTTATAAAAAACAAAATTTCGAAAAAGCATCTAGAACTCCAAAAATACCAAACAAAATTTTAAAAATTCCTTTTAAAATTTACAAAAAAAATAAACACCAAACTAAGATTCAGAAATAATTCTAACATTTAAAGCAAAACTTCTAAAAATTTCAAAACAAAATAAAAAATTATAAAATAATAAAATAATAAGAAAAATTCAAAATTTAAAAAAAAATTCCAAATTCATTGCACACTTAGACCAATATAGACCATTGTGATGAAAGTGATGTACCACAGGATCTTCATCCTCCACGAACCATTTGGAGCGTATGATGAAGCTAAGTATTTTCTTCATTTTAAAATTAGTCAGGTCGGTTAGAATATTTAATGTGTGCGATTCAAAATGAATTTGCCATCTTTCGGTCAATTTTGAACATGTACAAAGTGGATGGAACATGTTCCTCCTTGGCCTGGTCTTCAAGAATTCAGCCATTGCTCGCTGACTCCTGACTCATTCCAATGAACCAATATCCTGCCTACGCATAAATATCAATGCGTTGGGGCACTGCAGATCTAGTCTAGGCCCGATTTGTCTGGTTATCTTGCAGGTGCTTGTGTTTGACCACTGTTTATTAGTTATGCAGGTTGCCCTGTCGTTAATTAGGTATTTTAGAGAGGTGAGCGACCACCCTAGAGTTTTCTTTTCTGATAGAAGATCTAGTTCAGCCCCTTTCCTGGAGAGTGCGTCCTCTATAACGGCACGCATATAATATTGATTGCAAACTGCTGATCTATCTCATGCAGAGATGTACGACAGTTAAGTATCACTTCTGACGTCCTTGCTACCTGGATATAGCGATTTCAATGCAGTTTGACTACACATAGATTTTAATATTCCTTGTTGATATTACATTATTATTCAACAATTGCAATTCTTCGCTTATCGCGACCATTTCGGCTTGATATATACTGAGGTGGTCGGCAGTCGAAAAGTAAAATTAATATTTAACTGTTCTGAGAACATTTCTCTCATTTCTGAGAACATTCTCTCACTCTGGCTTCGAGTTTGGAGCTGATACAGGCGGATAAGGCTAAAACTAAAGTGGATTTTGAATTGAGAAGAATATCCGCTGTATCTGAAAATAATCGAAGGACAACTTTGAGGCAGCAGTCTCTTGCTCTGGTCTTAAGCTCTCGGCCTGGGTCGTGGTTTGCCTCGTTGTGCCTTTGATGTAATGGGACTGCTTTTAGAAATTAATTGAAATGGGAACACGATATTATTAATATGATAAGAGGCAGCCATTTAAAATCCCCAAAAACACGATGGACGAAAGTCAGCAAGGAATCCCAGGGAATTGGCACATCTCACTCACACCATTTATAAAAAAAAACTAACACATATCAAAAATTAAAAAAATTACTCAAAAAGCCAAACAATTGCAACACAAACATACATGACGTCTTAATACTAATAACCGTAATAATATTAATAAAATCGTTTACCTTTTTAACAACCACCGTTCTGCGATCCAGGCTGATAGATATCCTCAATAAAATGTACTCGGGCCAATTGGAATGAAACACTATCATGTATATTTTCAATAATATTTTTTTCTCATTTATTTGCACAAATTATTTTTTTCTTTTTAAGTTCACAATAACTAATTTTAGTTTTATTTTGGTTTAAAGTTAGGGTTTTTATTTTTTTAATTAACTGTTAATAATATTTGTTGTTTTTATCATATGCATAAGTACATACGCTTATTTAACTATATTATCTTTATATATATTTTTTTGTATGGTTTATTTGACCATAAACAATTTAAACTGCCGTGCTAAGCACAGAGGTGTTAAGTAACATCATAATTTTTTTGTTAAAAGTAATAATTTTTTTGTTAAATACTAAATTCACATTTAGTATTTTTGATTCAAACTCAATTTAAAAATGTTTTGGTCTTTTTGATTTTACTTATTATTTTTTTTATGACACAAAACTGTTAAGTTAATTTCAAAGACAAAGTCAAACCAAATTTATTAATTGTTTCTTAAGTACAAATAACAAAAATCACCACTATTTTCACAAAACCAATTGATTAATAAATATAAAACCATAAAAACACAATAGAACTTCTTCACACAAACTTAAATGCACCCAAAAACAAAAACAAATAACAAACAAAATAACAAATAATAAAAAAAATGGAATTTAAGTGGAGCAAACGTCCACTTCAAAATTCCTAACCAGACTCCTCGATTGAAAATTTTCACCCGTCCGTTTAATTAATGAAGAAAATCATGTGATGGTTATCTAGCCAATCATAAGCATCACATCAGGCTTGGTATCACATATCATTTAGAAAATGTACTTACGTGTATTATCAAACGCAAGCAAAAAAATGCTGTTTTACAGTAAATGTAATTATAATCCATTAATTTCGCAAAATTAAAGTTAATGAATTATAATACATGAACTAGTATGTCAAGGTTTTCTCAATTTCTCGTAATATGGTGATATTAAAGAAATTAAAGAAAACTTGGTAAAGCATTCTTGCCCTCGCTTTGATCTTACAGGAAGCAAATCAAATAAATGAAGTATATGGGATATTGAAGAAAATAATTTTGATTTAGAAATATAGAGTAATTTAGGAATTTGTTCCAAATGAAGTTTAGGTTGATTAATTATTGGAAAGGTTCAAATTTCAATCTGTTGTGACGAAGAAAAAGAGAAGGATTTCTTTTTCGCCGCCACAGAGCCACCCGTACAAATTTCCACAACGTTCCTCAATCAGACCTTTCATGTCTCCCCTAAAAAATCCTATGAGGTGTAAAGATTTGCAAATTTTCTGTTGATCTGTTGATCTAGCACATCAAGAAGCAAAAGATACAGAATGACCCCATCTTCTTAGTTGGTGCTGTACTATTGCCCCTCCTTTTCCCGTGACTTTTTTATCAATCCCTGATATTTGGTTTTCAACTGAGTTTTCTATCCAGCACGGTACGTAGGTATTTTGCTTGTTCTGAAAGTACCGGACCACTCCACTCCAGGGTGATCGAATTGATGTCTGAGAACCTGCGTCTCGTGGTGAAAAGAACCAGTTATGTTATTGTATAATTCCTTACCGACATATTTTGGTCCATATCTATGTTACTTTAAAACTCTATGTGCCCAGCTCTGTAACTAAGCTGTTAATCACCAAGTTTCATAAAAGCGGAAACAAGACTCCCTCTCGAGAAATAATGTGTCTATTAATAGTTGGATAGTTTCTATACTAGAATTGGTCCAGGCATCATCTGATTTAACCAGATAGCCTGATAATGCTGGTTGTAGGGATTTTTCTGAGCCTAGACGCTTCTGTGAATCCCTCACAAAAGAGTCCCCAATATTTCCTCTTGGCTAGTTGTAATTAATTTTTATTGTTTCTGAAACCATTTTTATAAACATGCTAGTCTCGTTGCTCCCTTGAGCTTTTACCTTTGTAAAAGAGCTTTCTTGATTTATTTCGTAGTGAATCCATCTCTAGGCTCCACCGCGGCGGTTTATGTTTTTTCCTAGGTTTGTTAAGCAATTTTAACAGACCTATTAATCATATCCGTTAGGGGAGTTGTTCAACAGCCTGAGAAAGTTTTGGTGTGTAATGGTGTGTAATGGAGACTGGACCTATTACTAAGAATACAAATAGGAAGCAATCAGAGGACTGCGCGCCTTGAGATTTTATATTCCAGCTAGCGAAAGTCATGTGGATACGAGAATCAACGTCCCTCAATCCAGCACAAATAACCCTCTATGTACGCATTTGAGAAAGAACAGATGGATCAAGAAAAATAGAACTGAACATACTCTGACGATCCTGGAATCAAAGAAGTCAAGACCGTGATATTCTCACCCAGACTAGTTCTTTATTTACATATTAACAATATTAACAACATAATGAATGACTCACCCCATGATTGTAGCAGATCCAACTCATCTCCACCTCGTTCACACCTAGCTTATCATTATTCGTATCTTAACTAAGATTAATTGCATTGATTGCGCCAATTGTAAAAGCGATTGTTGAACTATAATAACTCAAATCAAGTGTTGCGCCAAATGATAAGGCGATTGTTGAACAATATTAATAAAACGCAATATATCACATCATGTAATACAAACGTTGCCCTTGTCTGGAATAAAATAACTTATAGCCCGTTATACTTTCCCAAAACAACGAGTTTTATGTTTCTCAGTGTAACAATCGTTACAAGAAGTAAAACAAGACATAAACTTCGCGTATAAAACCGAAATTCACTCAAATTAACCAAAATAATCACCAGCAAGATTCATAGGGTTAACGGTATATCGAACAGTACGTTCGAAATCTGGTTCTTTCCTTCTTGAAATTCCATTTCCACCAGGTCCAAAACACACCAAAAAATTTAGGTGTACAAACACCACCCAGTTTTATTATTTTTCGTTATCGATGTATACAATTCAAATTTAATTATACCTTCATTTCCGTTAATAAATTGGAACATTTGAAATTCTAGTTAAAAAAGGCCAATTTGTCTGATTTAATTGCATATCACTACAAATTTGATCAAAAATTGATTTAATTCTACTAACCCTTCATTAAATTAATTTGATTAGAACTATAAACTCAAACTTTACATGAAGTAATTTTTTTATACAAAAATTGTTATATAAAAAAAATATGACTTAAAAAATAATATTTGTTATTCTCAAACCTTCAGTTTTTATTTTGGATCTTCAATAACTGTTTGTCGTAAAATAGGCTGCGTTTTTTCGGTGATGAAACAGACTAATGTATAATCTAATGTACCATCCAATATATATAGAGGTTTTCTTTTCAATCCTTAAATCGTTGTATTGCTGTCTGTATTTGATAGATTACATACAGCAATGATAATTAGAAATCAGTAATTATGTATTAAAGTTTACTTAAAAAACTCAATAATAATACAACTTTATCAAAGATCATTCAAAGATTACCTGAAATAACCCTGATTGCGAGAAATAACAATCATTTTAAAACTTTTCGAAATACAAATCAGCTGATCACCAATGCCAAGTTTTATTCTCTTGTGAAAAGAGCTGTAGCATGTTGAGAACGAAATCGAAGAGTAGGCGTGACTTGGATACTTTGTCTACCTACACCGTCTCCAAAGAACAAACGTTTCAACGATTGGACTTTCTTATCTAACTAAACAGCGTTGTAACTAGGGTTTCTAATCCGGATATCCGGATATCGAATTATCCGGATTATTCGACCATATTTTGACTATTCGATTATCCGGATACTGTTTTGCAATTATCCGAATATTAAAAAACCCTTTATTTTGTAAAAAAATAATCAAATTGCGTTGAAAAGTTCAAATAACTATTAACTTGCGTTGCAAAGTTTGTTAGTGCAGTGAAGTGACTACAAGTTTTAAAAATTTATTTACAACTTTAATGTTTTGAAAACTGTAATCATTGATTATTTTATGAAACACTTCGTGAATCTGCAGTGTAAAGATATTTTACTAATATTTATTTAATGCTATATTAGTTTAAAAAAAATAATGTTTCATAAACTTGTGGCCCTGTCAATAAAATCTGAAGTGTTGGCTATTTTTTTAAAGTTTATGAGAGCTGTACTTCTAAATTATGACTCGAGGAAATCACTAATGAAATTACTATTGAAAGTGAAGATGAAGAAATTCTAAGTAGTGAAGTTTGTATAAGAAATCGTGACTGCAGAAAGTACTTGAGAATGCTATTGCTTTAATTACTCATGTTGAGAAGCAGAATAAAGGAAGTTCCATATTGCTGAAAAAAGATTTCATTTATTTAAATAATTATAAAAAACCGAGGGCAATTTAAATATTCTATATTGCGTATTATTACCAATAAAACCTACATCGACTGCAACGGAGCGGGTATTTTCAATTGCTGGTCTTACCAGGACAAAAATTAGAACTCGACTCGATTTCGAGACATTGTAATAATTAATTAATGCAATAATTTTTCTAAAATATGCATTTTTCATTAATTTAATTAAATTTATCAATAATTTTATTTTTTTATTATTATTATTTATGATTTGTTACTATTGTTGTTATTTTGTGACTATGTATAAAAATTAATACAGAAACACGAAAAATATACATAAATGATTTAAATACCGCAAAGTAAAAAACATGTCTTATTTATTGTTTAATTATCCGGATATCCGGATTATCCGGATAATTTATTGTTTATGTATTCGATATCCGGATAATCAAATAGGTCGGATATTTAGAAACCCTAGTTGTAACAGGTGTTTGTCTGAACGTTGCGTCAAAATCGTTTCTAAAGCTTTCCCAGTACGTCCTTTTGCAGTTCCAAAAATTTGGTTTATTGACGGGTTTTATAACCATAAGAATTGAAGGTAACAGTTGTCTAAAAAAGAGTGTTCGTCCGACGCCTTCCGCTCGTTTCCGTTCCGCTCTATTTTTGGTGACGAAAGTTGGTTTGCAGCCAATGCTGCATACAAAAAGTTTAGTGGTTTATTACTAAATAATTAAAAATTGACTAACCTCTTTCGTTGTTGTCTGAGGTTCCCCAGATGACATCACTGCATATGACCAATCCTTTGCATATTTTCTGTTCGTATCCTACCATTGTTTCTCATATAAAAGAGTTTATGATTGGGTGCTCTGAGCTCGGATATTGAGTTTTTAAATATCCATGGTTCCTGAATTAGAACTATATCCTCACTATTGCTTAGAAGTCGGATTAGAAGTAATTTGGAGGATTGTTTGCGACATTTTAATTCATTAGTTTCCCCTCCCCTCACCACAGTAGTGACGCCTACCCTACCCCTTACATATTCAGATGATATTCCCAGATCATCTATTCGGGGGTAGGTCATAGAGTCTTCGCATGTGTCCGAAGCGGCACAAGATTCCACCACATATTTGTCCTCCGTTTCTGAGCCAGCCGAATCAAGAGGCGCAGCTGCTGTCGTGGCAGAGTTTTTGGTTACCCTCTTACCATAGATGTTTATGTGTACGGTTCTTAAACTGTAGTAGATCTTCCGTTTGAAATGGACAGGTGGGCGAGCGATTTCCACCACCTCTTTTTTTCAGACGAATAATCTCAAAGATGGTGACAGGATCTGACAATTTCGCCGAGATTTTCGTTCGATATCTTGGTCTGCTGGAGGTTGGATCTCTTCTGAACACCTCCAATGACGCGCCCGCCCATAGGGTAATCAAAAAGTTATTGCCATTTTATAGACCGCTGGACCTCATGTGCTTTCAACTTGTCGAACCGCTGCTTCCATCCTGCATCCCTACAGTTGGGTGATGAATCAGAGTTCAGCTTAAGGATTAAGCTGGAATTGGTTCCTAACGCAATTACCACTCCATCCCATTTTTCATAAGTTATGTGGTCGTACTTGTCCCTTCTATTTATAACCTCTGCAGTCTGGTTTCGTTTTTACTCTTGCTTAGCAAACGTTCCAGGGCCATTGAGTTTAGAGTAAATGTTACGCTACTTGAGAGTCTGTTACTTCGAACTGCCTTCAATTCTTAAATATTTACTAGTTTTTTACTTCACTACATTTTTAAATTGTGTGAAGTAAACAATCTATCGAGAAAAAAATAAATCTTACATACCCTAGTTTTGTTTTTCTTTTGTTTTGGACCATCCTCTATCTAAATAGCCAATAAAAATGTGGGTGTATAGGAGCTAGATGGAACTTTGGTAAATGATCCAGGTTCACTTGAAAATGAAAGATCTGGTCCCCCGAACACCTCTAAGGTTAAATCTTCAATAACTTCTAATCCTGGGTTTCGATCTTATTAAAACTTTGTTCAAAGGGGCTTAGTACGGTTTCCAATATTTCTACATCCCAACTTCTGGTTTTTCACTTCTGGTAAACAATTTTTTTTGGTAATATTTTGAATTTTTTTCAGTGTCTTTATTGACACTATAGCCTACAATAATGAAGTTGATTATGACGAAACTTATAAAAACAAAATTTAATTAGTGTGAGAATATAATCATCAATTTTTGGGACACATTGATAAAAGTGGTGGGGTGTTTACCATACAACTGCTGACTTTTCTCACTTTGTTTTTAATGTTTGTTAGGAGCATAAAAAATTCATTATTAATCAATTTTAATGACACTTTGATAAAAGATGGATACTTAAATGACAAAATACCAATTAGTTTATGGACGACTTTGGGATAAGTGGTGGGGGCCTCCCGAACACCTTCTAGATTTGAAACTTCAATAACATCAGATCCTGATTATTGATTTTAATTAAACTTGGTGTATTAGCTTTCAGTATAATTTGAACAGTTCTGCATTTCAACTTCCGGTTGGTCACTGCCGGTCAAACCCTACAGCTACAGATCGTTTTTCATTAAACGTTTGGGGTACATCGGATAAAGGGTTAGGCGGTCCACCATACAATAGGTGTTTTTTTCGCTATGTTTTCAATGTTTTTTGGGAGCATACAACACTCGTTCGTGAATGAATTTTGATGACACTTTGGAAAAAGGTGCAAATATGTATGGCAAGTAGCTGATTAGTTCTTGAGCGATAGTGAACCAAGTGGTGAGGGGTCCCCCGAGCACCTGTTTTTTTTAAAACTTGGTACATAAGCATTTAGTACGGTTCATAACAGTTCTGCATTCCGGTATTTTGTTTGTTGGGATACTACAGCTTTCTTTAATGTTTATATAATTAGAACTAAGCGAAATCTATAATCTTGGTTAGCCCTATAACTGTCCTGAAGTTAGCCTACGCCTCAGCGCCGCAATATTTTTCTTGTTTTTTATTTTGTTTTAAATTTTTGAACTCCACATTATACAGAAAAGGCTAGGTTATTTGGGAGAGTGCCAGGTAACCGGATAGATCGTTAGCGACTGATCTACTTTACCGGGTCCCCAACCTAGTACATTCTAGGCACAATACGTATTACACCACGAGCCATCCAAGTTGAAAAGGGGAATGGGAGGGGGGGGGGGGGGAATAGAGGAGTGAAAGTAGAGGAGTGCTTGGTTCGGCACTCCTTATTTATTATTTAGAGTTTAAAGACTGCTCTGATAGTGAATGAATCGTACTATCCACTATTTGTGGTCTCGTCTGGTTAACTAATACTCGATGCCCTAGGTAAGGGACGATCAGGTATTGCTTAGCATTTATGAACTAATATTCGGAAACTACATTAGGACCCTGCATCTGTTTTCATCCTCAAGGAGGCCAAGTTTTCTATTTGCGTTATATATTTGTGACACGTTTCGAGCAATATACTCATCAACAAAAGATGCATATTTTATTATTATAAAACAGAATTTACAAAAATTGAGCAATCAAAATTTATGAAAAACCACTTGAATTAAAATTATTTTTGGAGTAGTTATTTGTGATATACAACATAAAAAACTCTTTTTTGCCGAAACACACACTTCGTTTTTTTATACGACTTCCAAAATTTTCATTTGATATTCATTATCTTAAATATATATTTGACTTTCATAATACTCGATAATGACTAACACAATACTTCAATTTTTGAATCTTTTTAATATTTTACCTTTATTTTTAGTGTGAACAATGTCATCGGATATTCACGCAAGATACACATTTAGATAGTCATAGAGTGGTATGTTTGAAGAAAGAACAATTTGAATGTGCAGAATGTCATCGAAAATTTCCAGTTAAACGTTGGCTTGCTCAACATATGAGAATACATAGTACGGTGTTGTAATACGCATATTTGACATATCTGATTATTAAAATATATGTTTATTTTCAGGAACACAAGGCAATTTTTATTTTCATAAAACCAATTGATCAATGTTCTAATGCAACTGTAAGTAAAAAATCAACATAGTTATCATATAAATCTATTATCTCCCAAGGTACAATATTTAAAATTATTGATATGATGATGATCTCCGTTAGTTAGCAGGTTTACTTGATTATCAAAATGTTGATTTTCTCTTTTCCAAAGTTCTTTATTTCATGTAAACTAAAACAAGAAATCAAAATTGCATATAGCTTAAAAATAAATTAAAAGTTAAATATAATTTAGTCTGTAAGCAAGAAACACAATATAAGTGATATCGCCCAGTGAAGACGTCAGTTGAATCAGACAGCATTAAAGATATTCATCACAAACATAAGTTGAAGTGGGTTCGAATACTTAATGAGGTTATTAATCATTAAATGAATGACAGATAAAAAGCGTCCGAGAACTCAAAATATTGATTTCGTTTTATTTTTGTGCCTATTTTCATTTAATTTTAAATGCAGTATTTAAATTTTATTGAAGTTTTTTATTCAAAAAAATTTCAAATCGAAAACTGTTGTAAAATATTTATTTTACAATTTTTAGTCAAATTAAGTATTAATACAAATTAATTCTAATATAATTAATCAACTATTTAATTTTATATATAATAATTATAATATAATAAACAAAATGGATGAAAATTTTGAAATCAATAAGGAAAATGGTGATCAAACCAACAGATCCAATTGCTAATTACATTTACATATTTATTGTTGGTTTTACGTTATTTAATTAATTTTTTTTTGAAACCAATTCAATTACCAGCCTCAAACTATTTCTTTAAAAGTTTTCGAGTTAATGATAATCGTAAAATTAAGTTTGTTTTCAACATTTTTAAAAAGACTATATAGAGTATATATATTTCGGCTTAATAATTCAAAAATGATTGTGTTGAATGGTATGTGAAATGGTAATGGAATAGTGGTTAGACTAGTAGACTAGAAGTAGTGACTTCGAAATCGGAGGACCCGTGTTCGAATTCCATATAGGTGAAAGCGTTTTTAAGCAAAATATTAACAACCGTCAATACACGGATTTTCCAATTATCCGATAGTCAACCCATATGGCTGACAAACTGGAATAACACACTATGGGCTTTATCACCCATATAAAAAACCTCTCGATTAAATAAACATAAAGTCCTCAAGTGAAACTCAAATTTGAGTGAACTGATGAAATTTAATACAGGTGTATAATACTATACCTCATATTTTTTATTAAAATAAATAGTTTGTTCACTCTCTGAAAATTATAAATGAAAAATACTGGCACTTTTGTTTTATGTCGGGAAAAATATGGAAAAAACCGACCTTTATTTACTTGCTCTTGCTAATACAAAATCAAACTTAATACTAATCAAAATACTTTATTATTTTTGAACAATAATAAAACGTATGGCAACATAGGGTTGCCATTCGTAACACTGCCTCCGAAAACTACGGTTTTATTTTCTCTGGTTTGATTGGCTGAAAACTACCTAGAATTAAACAATCAAATATAAATCATATTGCTATTGCCTTGCATAATCTTAAACTTTTTTTTTATTTCTAATGCTATTTATTTCAAATAATTCAAAATTATAATAGTTTCATTTTTTTCACTGTCTATCCCTGACATACCAATACAATTCCGAAAATAAATCTTCTTCGTTTGGTGATGTTTCTTCGAATTTCTTTTTTGCTTCTTCAATGTGTGAACAGTTCATTATGTGATCGGACGTTTGTTCCTCATTGTGACAGAAGATGCAAATGGGAGACTGAACTACACCAATTCGAGCTAAATGTTTGTATAACAGATCATGCCCGGTAATTTTTCTGAAATTGGCCACGTATACCTTCCGATTCGTCGAAAGGACAGATTTTTGGTTGATGTTCGCCCATTTTTTGTTTTCTGACATTAACTGGTGATGCATGTTTATTTCTTCGTCGACTTTCTCTCTGATCGATTCTTTCGCTTTAATGAATTTCTTAAAGTTTTTTCGTTGATTTTTTCCTGATGTGAATCTCCTTATTTTTGTCGGATATTCCAATCTGAACTTTTCGTAAATACGTTGGAGTCTATGTACGAATGAAAGTTTAGAAGGAAGACGATTTTCAACCATTTGGAAAGTGTTCCAGAGGCTGTTTGGTGTTCTTATTATTCTTTCAAACATTTTTAAAGCAGCTTCTTCACAAGTGAATTGAATTGGTTTGATGCCACTAAACATCTCCATAGCATTAATCGGTGTTGACTTCACTCCTCCGGTTATTATCCTTAATGCCTTGTTCTGGACAGTTATTAATTTTTTAACCATTGATGGGCTTGCGCATATTAACAGTTCCTGGCCATAAGTCAAAATTGGCAAGATATAAGATTTGTATGTTAAAGTCAATGTATCTTTAGATGTTCCCCATTTCGTTCCGGTCAGTCTTTTCAAGACTTTCATTCGCTTTTCCGATTTTTCGATTTGAGTGCTTACATGAAATTTGAATGTTAGCCGTTGGTCCAGTTCTACACCGAGGTATCGTTGACGAATTGTTTCTTTAACGTTTATTTCATTGAAATAAAGTTCCGGTTTCTGTGTAATATTACACATCGAAAAGATTTGGTAGAACGTCTTTTCCATATTCACTTCCATTTCATTCATTTCGGTCCATTCGTTCAGTTCTTTTAGAGCACAGTTCATAATTGATTCTATTGTCTGCATGTCATCCCCAGCAACAATAATTGCTAAATCATCAGCAAACAATACGACATCGACCCCTGGGATGGATCGTAAAATTTGACACAGATCATTGACCATGCAATTGAACAATGTTGTGCTCGAAACTGCACCTTGAGGGAGACCTCTTCTCACTTGTTTGAATGATGATGTTTTGTCATGGCATCGAACTGATATGAATCTTTGACATAAGAAATCATGAATTGCACAAAGAATGTAATTTGGAGTGTTCATTTTTGATAATTTGGAAAGTAAGATGTTTCTCGAAACCAGATCGTATGCAGCTTTGAAGTCGATGAATGTTACGACTGTTGTCAGATTTGCATTGAAATTATTCTGAATTTGATTACAAAGAAATGCAACCTGGTCGATTGATGCTTTGTGTGTTTGGAAAGCTCCCTGCGCCGAATCGTTCGTTCTTTCAGATTTCAGGTGATCTTGTAGTCGTTTCATTACCATTTTTTCATATATTTTGCACAAGATCGATGTTAACGCGACAGGTCTATAACTTTTGATTTCATTTGCTGGCTTGTCAGTCTTTAGGATCGGTACTACAATCGCCTTCCTCCAAATTGCCGGTATACCTCTAAGTAAGACAAAATTCAAGAAAGCAAGAAGTACCATTGCGGCATTCAGGTCTAGGTTTATGATAAATTCCAGTAATATATTATCGCATCCAGGTGATTTATCTTTTACCATAGATTTTGTTGCATCTATAAATTCATCGAACGTAAATGGTTCAACATTCTGCTCTCTTTTGATTCGATTTATCTTTTTTGAGCCTGATGAAACTTTGGTATAATGATTCACAAATGCTTTGGCTTTCATTGAATTGGATGACAATAATTTGTTATTGTGTATGATTGCTTCATTAGAATTTTTACTTCACCACAATTTTAAATTGTGTGAAGTAATGCAATCTATCGTGAAAAAAAAAAATCTTACATACCCCAAATTTTGTTTTTTCTTTTGTTTTGGACCATCTTCTATCCAAATAGCCAATAAAAATTTTGGTGTACGTCTGTGTGTGGGAGGGTGGGTGGTTGGGTGGGTGAGTTTTCTGCATAGGATCTTGATGAAACTTTGGCAAATGATACGGGTTCACTTGAAAATAGAAGATCTGGATGCATTTTAAATTTGGACAAAATGGCGGGGGGTCTCCCGAACACCTCTAAGTTTAAATCTTGAATAACTTCTGATCCCGAGCTATGATCTTATTGAAACTTAGTATATAAGGTTTTAATACTGTTTCCAATACTTCTGCATACCAACTTCCGGTTTGTCACTTCCGGTTAAAAAGTTTTTTTTTCAGGTGTTTATCCCTACTGTAGCCTACAATTACCAATCGATTTTCATGAAACGTTGCGAAAAGCTTTTAAATAACATGAGAAAGATTTTATCAGCTTTTGGAGCACATTGGATAAAGGGTTGGGGGGTCCACCATACAACAGGTGGTTTTTTCCACAAAGTTTTTATGTTTGTTGGGAGCATAAAACATTCATTCGTGAATGAATTTTGATGACACTTTGGAAAAAGATGCAAACATGTATGACAAAGAACTGATTAGTTTTTGAGCGATAGTGAACAAAGTGGTGGGGGTCCCTGGAGCACCTGTTTTTTTGAAAGCTCTATAACTTCTGTACCCGATAAGCGAATTGGATGAAACTTGGTACATGAGTATGTAGTACGGTTTAAAATAGTTCTGCATCCCAACTTCCGGTTTTTCACTTCCGGTAAAAAAATTTTTTTTGTACTTTTTTGAAGTTTTTTCAGTGTCTTTATGCACACTACAGCCTACAATAATGAAGTGATTATAATGAAACTTATGGAATAGGGTTTCAATTAGTGTGAAAAAATAATTATCATGTTTTGAGACACATTGATCAAAGTGGTGGGGGGTCTACCATACAAATGCTGACTTTTCACACTTTGTTTTTTAAGTTTGTTGGGAGCATACAGACTTCATTCATTATTCAATTTTAATGACACTTAGGAAAAAGATGGAAACTTAAGTAACAAAGAACTGATTAGTTTTTGGATAATATTGGAATAAGTGGTGGGGGTCCTCCCGAACACCTGTTTAATGTGTCACACTTTTTTCAATGTTTGTTGGGAGCACACAGCATTCGTCCGTGAACAAATTTTGATGACACTTTGGAAAAAGAAGCAAACATGTATGGCAAAGAACTGATTAGTTTTTGAGCGATAGTGAACAAAGTGGTGGGGGGTCCCTGGAGCACCTGTTTTTTTGAAAGCTCTATAACTTCTGTACGTGATAAGCGAATTGGATGAAACTTGGTACATGAGTATGTAGTACGGTTTAAAATAGTTCTGCATCCCAACTTCCGGTTTTTCACTTCCGGTAAAAAAAATTTTTTTGTACTTTTTTGAAGTTTTTTCAGTGTCTTTATGCACACTACAGCCTACAATAATGAAGTGATTATAATGAAACTTATGGAATAGGGTTTCAATTAGTGTGAAAAGATAATTATCATGTTTTGGGACACATTGATCAAAGTGGTGGGGGGTCTACCATACAAATGCTGACTTTTCACACTTTGTTTTTTAAGTTTGTTGGGAGCATACAGACTTCATTCATTATTCAATTTTAATGACACTTTGGAAAAAGATGGAAACTTAAGTAACAAAGAACTGATTAGTTTTTGGATAATATTGGAATAAGTGGTGGGGGTCCTCCCGAACACCTGTTTAATGTGTCAGTATTTTTTCAATGTTTGTTGGGAGCACACAGCATTCGTCCGTGAACGAATTTTGATGACACTTTGGAAAAAGATGCAAACATGTATGGCAAAGAACTGATTAGTTTTTGAGCGATAGTGAACAAAGTGGTGGGGGGTCCCTGGAGCACCTGTTTTTTTGAAAGCTCTATAACTTCTGTACGTGATAAGCGAATTGGATGAAACTTGGTACATGAGTATGTAGTACGGTTTAAAATAGTTCTGCATCCCAACTTCCGGTTTTTCACTTCCGGTAAAAAAATTTTTTTTTTACTTTTTTGAAGTTTTTTCAGTGTCCTTATGCACACTACAGCCTACAATAATGAAGTGATTATGATGAAACTTATGGAATAGGGTTCCAGTTAGTGTGAAAAGATAATTATCATGTTTTGGGACACATTGATCAAAGTGGTGGGGGGTCTACCATACAAATGCTGACTTTTCACAATTTGTTTTTTAAGTTTGTTGGGAGCATACAGACTTCGTTCATTAATTTATTTTAATGACACTTTGGAAAATGATGGAGACTTAAGTAACAAAGAACTGATTAGTTTTTGGATAATATTGGAATAAGTGGTGGGGGTCCTCCCTAACACCTGTTTAATGTGTCACACTTTTTTCAATGTTTGTTGGGAGCACACAGCATTCGTTCGTGAACGAATTTTGATGACACTTTGGAAAAAGATGCAAACATGTATGGCAAAGAACTGATTAGTTTTTGAGCGATAGTGAACAAAGTGGTAAGGGGTCCCTGGAGCACCTGTTTTTTTGAAAGCTCTATAACTTCTGTACCTGATAAGCGAATTGGATGAAACTTGGTACATGAGTATGTAGCACAGTTTAAAATAGTTCTGCATCCCAACTTCCGGTTTTTTACTTCCGGTAAAAAAAAATTTTTTGTACTTTTTTAAAGTTTTGTCAGTGTCTTTATGCACACTACAGCCTACAATAACGAAGTGATTATGATGAAACTTATGGAATAGGGTTCCAATTAGTGTTTGTTGGAAGCATACAACATTCGTTCGTTAAGTAATTTTGATTACACTTTGCAAAAAGATGCAAATATGTATGGCAAGGAACTGATTAGTTTTTTTAGCGATAGTGAACAAAGTGGTAGGGGGTCCTCCAAGCACCTGTTATTTTGGAAGCTCAATAACTTCTGTACCTGATAATCGAGTTGGATGAAATTTGGTACATACACATTTAGTACGGTTTACAACAGTTCTGCATCCTAACTTCCGCTTTGTCACTTCTGATAAAATTTTTTTTACTTTTTCTCGTACAACAGAATTTATGTTTGTTGGGATACTACTGCCTGCTTTAATATTTTTATTATTAGAACTACGAAGTCCATAATATTGGTTAGCTTTTAATTAAAGTATTTTATGGATATTAGCTCATTATATATCCAGAACACTATGTTTCCAGAGCTGTGGTGAAGTCAGCCTATGCATCAGCGTCGCAATATTTTTTTTTATGTCGTCGTTGAACGTTGATACTTTTCTATGGGTTGTGATTCCGTCTTTCCGATAGTCAAGAGAGTTGACAAATTCATCGAACCTTGTCGTTTTGCTTGATTCTAATTCTTCTTCTAATTTCTTCTGGCATGTTTCAAGCTCATAATAATTTTCGACCGACCATTTCGATTCCAATTTGTTGACTGCATCGTCTCTTTCTTTCGATAATTTCTTCAAATTATCGTTCCAGTAAGGTTTATAGTTCGTCTCTTTTCCACGAGGAATTGAATCTCTAGCACATGACAACATTGTTGAGTTGATTCTTCTCACAGTTGCATCACTGCTATTCTCGATTAAGCCCATATGGAATCTTTGATTTGACAGCATTTTATATTTATCCCAATCTCCTTTTTTCAAGTTCCTGTCTGTTTCTTCTTAATCTCAATTTTCATAAGTTTGTGACCATGAGGCGACAGAAGTGCAATAGACTGTTGTTCCACGAATTTACTCACATTAACGTGTGCAAGTACTAAATCAGGATTTGTTATTGAACCAGTTGGAGATAGAAATGTGTAATCATTTTGGTTCTTGCTTACAATTTGATCGAGTGGCGATGTGTCAATGAAATCTTCCAAGTGTTGTCCAACACTGGTCGTTTTTTTATAATTCCATCGTAATGATGGGCTATTGAAATCTCCAATAATGACGCAGTCTATTTCAATTGGCAGAATGTCGTAATTTGCTTTGTTATTTGGAGGATAATACAACGCACAGAATGGATATTTGATTTTGTCTTTCCACACTTCAACACAAATTGCTTCTAATCGGTCTGCATTGCTCATTCGTTTTACTATTCGAAAACTACAAGTTAGGTTCTTCTTTATACCTACAATCATTCCAGTGGATATTTTTCGGTCACGGTTCTTAGTTTTTAACTGATACGCATGGAAATGTTTTGCTAGTTCTTCTTCTTTTTCACACAGGCTTCCCGCATCGATTATAATGAACATGTCTGGATCTTCACTGCCTATTCTATGTTCGAATTGTAAAAGTTTCGGGACATTCATTCCATCTGCATTCCAATAAATTACGTTAAATTTTGAATTTTGATTAGCAATTAACTGGCATTTTTGATGCACCATATTTCTTTGAGAAATATGGAACCAGTCTTACATACAATTGTAAAAATATTCAATTTTGGAAATTATTATTGCGGAGCAAAAATATTTTCGACTTTTCTAATCACAGCCTACTTTTGTTATTGGTGCAGAGAAACTTTTCTGTTTTATGAGTCGCTTAATTAAAAATGCTTGATTTTTTCCATGAGTGCGGCTTTTAAAACCTATATTTATTTAAACAAACAATTTTTATTTAATTCAACAAATTCTCAGAAATTATCTTTATGTTTCGACTTACGTTTAGTATATCTCGCAAAATACAATAACAGAATTTAATTTAATAAGTAGAATAATTTGATAAAAAACAAATTCTTACAGAGTAAAGAAAAACTAACTTGATATTTTTTCAGGATTTCAACTAATAAAGCTATTTTTCTTGCACTGAACAAAATTTTAAGAATTTATACGATCACTACTTTTTCCGAAATTTCTTCTTCTTCTACCCACTATCTTTTAACAGTTAAATTTTTAACGAAGATAAATAACGTGTCCCCTCCCATTTAACTATATTTGTTTCTCGGTGACAACTATATAGATAGTTGTGTTGTTCGATCGTTTCATTTTCTGGAAGCACCGGCTGATCGCACCCAAGAACGTCGCAGTAGACATGATTCTGCTGCGCAGATCGTAGCGTTCTTGACGGTCCCGCAGCAGCAGAAACTGAGGAAGATGAGGTAGATTCATTTTCTTCAACTTCCATCCAACAATTTTTATTTCGCCGGTGCTCCATTAGGCTATGGTGACCAGTATAAGACCTGCCACATCCACAAAAGTGTGTTCTAGTATTATGCTCTTTTAGTCGATGTGAATCCCTATGCTTTTTTTGACCGAATGTTATTCTACATATTCCACATGGATGTATTTCAACAGTTGTTATTTGGTGGTAGATTCGGTTGTGTCTTTGTAATTCATATTTATTTATAAAAGAGATTTTACAAATTTCACATTCTGCTCTTTCTTCTGGTATTTCACATTCTGCTCTTTCTTCTGGTATTTCTGGCTCCATACTTTTTTTTGGGCTCAGGATTCTCTTGTTTTGTTTTTTTCGTTGCATCTTTGTGATATTTGCTATCATGTTCTTCTTGTGTTTCTTTGAAAACTTGGTTTTCTGGTTTACATCTCGCGTGGCCACATAAGGTATATTTGACCCCGGAAGATCGCATCAGTCTGGATGGTCCGGCTGGTTGTTCGGGTGGCGAACGGTTGTAATTTTTATTTGGAACGGTTTTTTTTTCTTAAACTAAAGTTTACAACTTAATTCTCTAATTTGTCCGATTCAACTGGAACAATGCAAATCTTACTTACAGGTCGAACAGAAGTGTTGGTACTGGTTCGTACAGCTACGGTTCTCACTAATCCATCATGGCCTTTCCTGAGTTCTATAACTCTCTCAAGTCCCCAAGCAGCTGGCTGGAAATTCTCACTCGCTAGTAGTACCAGTTGCCCTATTTTAAGATTCTCTTTCTCCTTTCTCCACTCCTTTTGCTTTTGTAAAGTGTGCAAATAATCGGCTTTCTATCTTTCCCCGAAATTTAACAACATTTTCTGTCTTGCGCGAAACAGTTTAGCACCTGTTGCCTTGCTCTCTTCTGATATACTAAACGATGTCGGTACAACCATCGGCTCACCGACCAGGAAATGACCTGGCGTGAGTGTTTGCATGTCCTTTGGATCATCGAACAATGGGTGTAGCGGACGTGAATATAAGATTGCCTCAATCTGAGCAACAAGTGTAAGTAATTGCTCCTGCGTCAAAACTTGAAGTGCAACTACCCGTTTCAAGTGATGCTTCATGTTTTTGACAGCAGTTTCATAGATACCGCCCTGATGTGGCGGTGCTTGTGACACCACTATGTCCTTTTCGAATGTATGTGTTCTAATGGGCCTTGGTCTAGCCATCTTTCCATGGCTACTCTGATAGCCTTTTCAGCACCAACAAAACTTGTCCCAAAATCTACAACCATTTATGCCACACACTTGTCTAGATCTACAATACCGCCAATTATGTGGTCTCAAACACTTTCCACATAAACGATTTTCTTTAACAACGGTCCATCTCTCTGTTCGGTTCAAATCTAAGAATAATTTACAGCTTGGAACATCTATACAGTTGTTTTCACAAATACAATTATTTCTGCCTTTCTCTCTATTAGTTATGTTTGCTTCACAGTCAAGTGTTGAATCATCTGCATGTGTATTAAGATATGCTTTATCTCGACTAACTTGTCTATCCCTTTTGGGTTCTTGTAAACTTGACAATGCAGTTAGAGTAGAGACGTCGCTCGCAGCGTCAGCTATTACATCCAGCCATTCATTAAATTTAGATAAATTTACCTCACAAAGTGATTTCTTATGAATGGACCAGCTTAACTTTAATTCACTAGGTAATCTGGTCAGGAATTCCTGAAGCAACGTTGGATCATTCAAATGTGACTTTAAGCCGGAAGCTTCCATAGTTGCGCATAGATCCCCAACTGATAACGAAAATTTGATTAAAGTCTCTAATTTGGACATGTTGATAGCAGGTAAGGTTCGTAGTTTTTGTAAGACTGAATGAATGATGAGGTCCGGGCGACCATATAACCTTTGAAGCGTTCGTATAACGTCCGGAACATTCGCCGGCAATAATAATCTGCTACGCACTGCATCATACGCTTGACCTCGGATTGCTTTTTGTAGTCGTATCAGGTTTTCGTTATTCGAAAAGTTGCAAACTTTAGTTGATTCTTCATAATTGCTAATGAACATGGGCCAATCCTCTGGTTGCCCACTAAATATTGGAAGTTCTTTCGAAATTGCCTGCCTTGCAGCCCAAGTTGCCATTGTGGAACTATTCATCACGGACGTTTGTGGATTGTGCTCATGTTTCATATCACTTTTCAATTTTTGATCGTTGTGGTTTGAATTTGAACTGACGTTTAATAGAGAAATATCAGGTACACGAATTGATGAAAACGGCATATCACCATGTGGACGATTTATTTTAAGAATTGATTTACCCATTGGTTCATTGACTATCGATGGACGTTGTATAGGATCATTTACTGGCACATTAGCTTTAGGATTTTCATTGTCTAAGTTAACACCAGGTTCTTCATTTTGTAGAGCCTCATTGTTGTTATTTACACATTCTATCCAGTTCTGTACTCGAGATCT
Organism: Diogma glabrata; assembly: GCA_963693315.1. Lineage (NCBI taxonomy): Eukaryota > Metazoa > Arthropoda > Insecta > Diptera > Cylindrotomidae > Diogma > Diogma glabrata. The sequence continues at coordinate 105,205,336 of OY856188.1, forward strand.
GACGGTATCGTGCTCTGTGCTTTGGCTTTGTCCATCATCACCATATTCTGAACCATCTGTTTTTAACAACTCGTATTTTCTTTTTATATATTGTTTCCTACTAGCAAGAAGTTCTAATTGTTTTTGTTGTAGAGAAAACAGTTGTTCTTCCACAGCAAATTCTTCTTCCAATTGTTTTAACTCCAAACCACGATCTGTACTACCTGCTTTGGAATTTGATTTCAATGATTTAAATGATTGATGTGATGGACTTCTTTTGGATTTTGTAGGGTTGGCATTGTTAACATTTTCCATATTCTGACAATCATCACATTTCCAATCTCTCTCTGCTACATCTTGTCCCACACCTACACATATGAAATGGTACCATAAATTACAATTGTCGCATTGTACCATTTCATCATTATCTTTATTGGAGCACAATTTGCAGCAGCCTGTTTGTATGGTTGTTGACGTTGACATGGATTTTGTTCTATAAGACTAATGTAATATTTCAAAATGTTGCGTTAGCAACTCTAAGTAAACGTTTTAAAAGAATGTTATTGGTGCAGAGAAACTTTTCTGTTTTATGAGTCGCTTAATTAAAAATGCTTGATTTTTTCCATGAGTGCGGCTTTTAAAATCTATATTTATTTAAACAAACAATTTTTATTTAATTCAACAAATTCTCAGAAATTATCTTTATGTTTCGACTTACGTTTAGTATATCTCGCAAAATACAATAACAGAATTTAATTTAATAAGTAGAATAATTTGATAAAAAACAAATTCTTACAGAGTAAAGAAAAACTAACTTGATATTTTTTCAGGATTTCAACTAATAAAGCTATTTTTCTTGCACTGAACAAAATTTTAAGAATTTATACGATCACTACTTTTTCCGAAATTTCTTCTTCTTCTACCCACTATCTTTTAACAGCTAAATTTTTAACGAAGATAAATAACGTGTCCCCTCCCATTTAACTATATTTGTTTCTCGGTGACAACTATATAGATAGTTGTGTTGTTCGATCGTTTCATTTTCTGGAAGCACCGGCTGATCGCACCCAAGAACGTCGCAGTAGACATGATTCTGCTGCGCAGATCGTAGCGTTCTTGACGGTCCCGCAGCAGCAGAAACTGAGGAAGATGAGGGAGATTCATTTTCTTCAACTTTCATCCAACAATTTTTATTTCGCCGGTACTCCATTAGGCTATGGTGACCAGTATAAGACCTGCCACATCCACAAAAGTGTGATCTAGTATTATGCTCTTTTAGTCGATGTGAATCCCTATGCTTTTTTTGACCGAATGTTATTCTACATATTCCACATGGATGTATTTCAACAGTTGTTATTTGGTGGTAGATTCGGTTGTGTCTTTGTAATTCATATTTATTTATAAAAGAGATTTTACAAATTTCACATTCTGCTCTTTCTTCTGGTATTTCACATTCTGCTCTTTCTTCTGGTATTTCTGGCTCCATACTTTTTTTTGGGCTCAGGATTCTCTTGTTTTGTTTTTTTCGTTGCATCTTTGTGATATTTGCTATCATGTTCTTCTTGTGTTTCTTTGAAAACTTGGTTTTCTGGTTTACATCCCGTGTGGCCACATAAGGTATATTTGACCCCGGAAGATCGCATCAGTCTGGATGGTCCGGCTGGTTGTTCGGGTGGCGAACGGTTGTATTTTTTTTTTGGAACGGTTTTTATTTCTTAAACTAAAGTTTACAACTTAATTCTCTAATTTGTCCGATTCAACTGGAACAATGCAAATCTTACTTACAGGTCGAACAGAAGTGTTGGTACTGGTTCGTACAGCTACGGTTCTCACTAATCCATCATGGCCTTTCCTGAGTTCTATAACTCTCTCAAGTCCCCAAGCAGCTGGCTGGAAATTCTCACTCGCTAGTAGTACCAGTTGCCCTATTTTAAGATTCTCTTTCTCCTTTCTCCACTCCTTTTGCTTTTGTAAAGTGTGCAAATAATCGGCTTTCTATCTTTCCCCGAAATTTAACAACATTTTCTGTCTTGCGCGAAACAGTTTAGCACCTGTTGCCTTGCTCTCTTCTGATATACTAAACGATGTCGGTACAACCATCGGCTCACCGACCAGGAAATGACCTGGCGTGAGTGTTTGCATGTCCTTTGGATCATCGAACAATGGGTGTAGCGGACGTGAATATAAGATTGCCTCAATCTGAGCAACAAGTGTAAGTAATTGCTCCTGCGTCAAAACTTGAAGTGCAACTACCCGTTTCAAGTGATGCTTCATGTTTTTGACAGCAGTTTTATAGATACCGCCCTGATGTGGCGGTGCTTGTGACACCACTATGTCCTTTTCGAATGTATGTGTTCTAATGGGCCCTGGTCTAGCCATCTTTCCATGGCTAGTCTGATAGCCTTTTCAGCACAAACAAAACTTGTCCCATTGCGACCGTTCACAACGACCTTTTCTTGCTATAAATATTTCGAGCACCGAATGAAACCTATTGAGCTTAACTTTGTTACTATATCTACGTGCAAAACACGTGCCCTCATACACACAAATACAACACCCCAAGACTTTTGTACTACAAAAGTCTTCCCTTGCCTATCTATTATCTTGGTGTCTAATGGACTCGCATAATCTACACCTGGGTGCAAAAAAACCTTGCCCATTTGTACCCTATCAACTGGCAAATCACTCATCAGCTGGCTTTACAAGCAAGCACTCAAGAGTACACAAACTACGCATTTGTTTATGCATTTGCGTATTTCACTGCGCAGCCTTGGTATCCAGTATCTCAATGGCTGTCGGTGTCTCAAATAATCGACTCAGGTCACAGCCTGCCTGTCTCATTCTGCAAACGATCGTGTAGAATAACACATTTGATCATATCCCAATGTTCTACTGGTATTCCATGCGCACGTAGCTGATGAAATTGCTCATGTTTGCTATTCGACATGGCTTGCAGTTCAGAAGCTATCGAAGGTTTTGTAAGGACCGACAGGCTGAACAATTGGTGAATATGCTCACGGCATATCAGATAAGGACGGTCATACATTTTATATAGCCGACTCCATCCATCAGAATAACTGATTTCATTTAGCTCCCATTTACCAAAATCCCTTGCTGCCTTTCCAACTAATGAGTTCTTTAAATGTGAGAACTTTATCGCAGAACTGATGTCTTTATTTTCATGGACTGATGCTGCGAAGCGGCCACGAATGCCTTTCCATTTGATGTATGATCCGTCAAATATACCCCAAATATTTTTTAGGTGTTGCTGAGCTGGTAACTTAACTTCCACTGTTAATGGTGGCCATTCTAGATCTCCACTGTTTCGTGAAGATTCTGGATATTGAGCTTGACCAGGGCGAACCGCATCTATCCTAATTCTCAATAGCTTTCTAAATAAACCTCCTCAATATCAACTAATAACGTTTCTTGCGTTTCTGCAGTTTGAGCATCTACGTTGTCAATTGAAGCCGTGTGCAGTTTGTTCAACTCTTTTCATTGGTCTACTAACCTCTCATATCGGACCCCAGCTCTTATATTATAACACATTTTTTTTATCACTATTCAAATTTTTATCAAATTCAAAATTTATTAATTTCGTGTACGAAAACAAACACGGAAAAAAGAAGAAACACAATTTTTGCACAACATTATAAAGTTTTTTATTTAAATCAAAAAAATAGGGAAACATAAAATATAATATTTAATATAACTTGTGCTTTGTTTCTTTTATACGATCGCTTTCAAAAAATGACACAATCCAACAATGCCACGGTGTACGTGTTTTTAGGGGTTAACTTGTAAAGGAGAACTAGCTCCATTGGAAAACCAATGGAGTGGTTATGGCAGGCCGCATATCTAGTTCGATTTTATAACCCTGAACCAGCTCAAGCCTGCCGGAACGAGAGAATGTACCTGCCGTCCAGTACAAATTACTGAAGTGTACGCGTGTTTTTATACCAACGGTTCGAATTTCAAAGAAAAAAATGGAAAAGAGAAGACCCTGGCCGTCCTACAGGTCGAAGAAGCAACGAACGTCATGTTCACCCCCTTATAATGAGTGTTAATTACATATTCACCTATGAATATCACCCATACCTACACATACACACCCCCACCCTATGACCATACCTTATATATTCAGACGTTTCACATATATAAAAGAAATATAATGCATATATAAAACCATAAAAGAAAATTTATGATAACGTAAAAGAAACTCACCCCTTATCTGGTCCAGATCCCACTTCATATCCTCCTCAGCTTAGCCTTTGCCGATCATGTTCTCCATGCGGTTGATAATTTTCATTCTCTTGAGGTCCACTTTACAGTCCTTAAAATGAACAATCGCTTTTGTTACCCGTTGGTGAATATTTGGTTAATCTACAATCTCTTCTTGATATAGTCAGACACAAATCCCAACATCCGAAGGAAGCGATGGTTTTCTGGTTCTCCCTCATACAACTTCTCTTCCAGTCAAGATACTTCACTGCCAATCTCCAACAATATAAATGTTCCACAACAACTAGGTAAGAACGGATCTCACACTCCAGAGTTCTTTAATTTCAATAATTAAAAAAATCTGGATTCAGCTTTGCGAAACCATAAATCAAGTTTCTTTTACAAATGTTATACCTGGGGTTATATTTTATTTAAAATGAAACACATAACTTTTGTTTATAAAAGAAAACCGAACAAATTTTTTATTTATTTAATTTATTTTAATTTTAATGTTAATTTTAAGTTTCTGAATATTTTTATTTCACTATTATATTTTTTCATATTTATTTGACACTTTTGCTAAATTGAATTTCTTCACTTAAAACTATCTTTGAACTTTATTTGAACTATCGTGTTGACTATATCTTTCTTAAACTATATTATTAAACTTTGTTGAGTATTGACTGACTTAAACTGTATTAAAACTCACTGACTTGAACTGTTAGACTTGAATTTGTAAATTTGCAAACTTTCTTAAACTGCTCGACTTGAATTTTTGTTAAACTGTTAGACTGGTTGTCTTAAAAACTGTTTGTAAACTACTTTGTTAAAACTATTATCGACTGTGCGACTTGAATTCTATTGTTAAACAACGTACTTCCTTAAAAACTAACTTGTTAAAAACTAACTTATTTTCTTAAAAACTAAATCTTATATACTAAATTTTGATTTTAGAAAAACAACAAAAACAAAATAGGAATAATTTTTATTAAATTTTATATTTTGAAAAAAGATTTGTCGGAGGATTATACAAAGGGAATTATAACTTATTTCTAAGAAACTTAAACAGATTTGTTTTGTTGATAAAGAAGTGTGAAAGAATATTTAAAGTTTTATTTTTCTTTTAGATGATTTTTGGGATTTTTTTTAAAATTTTTGGGATTTATCATTCACCTAAAGGTACAAGATAGAACCTACACTTCATCACATTTACTATTGTACTTATTGCAAAAAATCAGTTTGCTATTGTTACGGTTGTGACATAATTGGTGACACGTTTTTTCTCTCTCGATGATCATTTCACGTTTTGTGCTCCCTTAAGAAAAATAACAAAATGAAAAAAATGTAATTGTCACAACAGATATATATTTAACTATTTAGAGTTGAATTCATAAGTTTGTCTCGCTTGGTCTCTTAGAAAAAAAATATTAAAAAGTTGTTGCGGTTGTGACAGGTGCGTTACGGTTGTTACATTGTTCAGAAATAAATAGAAATTCAGCATTTATAATAGAGATTATGTAACCCACAAGTGAAAAACTTTCAAGCAAAAAAAAAAACAAATGAATTGGCATTATTTTTATTACAAACAAAAGTAAACAGTGAATTCCCGTTACAACGAATATACCATTTTAACTAAATAAGTGCTTTCCCCTTTTGAGTTATGTTAACTCACATAAGTTCTAACGAATTTCAATTACAATACTCATATATTACAATGTAATGGAAGGACTAAATTTAAAAACTTGTTATCTTTGAAACACAATTTTCCCTGAACTTCTTTAGAGATCGGCAATTAGCATTTAATCTGTTCTAGTCCAACATCAGTGTCAAAATCATCATTAGTAAAAAAAACATAATACGACAACTTCCCATCTTATTTTCTTAAGTACTGAACACAAATTCTGCCATTTTTCACGTAATCTCAGTACCCAAAAACATTGCCATATGCAAAAAAAAAGAACGTTTGTGTACCAGAGTACACAGGTAAGAAGTGAAACTTCTTTATGACATATCATTTTTCGTTGCTATTACTTCCTTTTTGAATTGATTTGGAAATTTTACTACTTGGAAAAATTGAAGAACCTTCATTTCTTTTGTTATTTAAATTATAAATTTGTTTACTAGCCGCCAAAGGGTTTTTAGCAATATTTCGAAATACTTTTATACGTTATATCTCTCAATAATCTGAAATTAATTTGGAAAATATTTTCACAACATTTTCAGATTAAACTTTATGAATGTTTCTGCTTCTTTAAATTTTGCTCACGGTAAAAGATTACATTTGTAACGCTTCTACATGTAGTAATAAAAACTACAAATATTTTTGTACCGGGTGTTACAATTTTGAATAAATAAAGGAACAGAACGGAATGCATCGAACTCTGTCCCAGGGAAAGATCTCAAAAAAATTACTTAATGATTCATACTAAAACACCTATATAGTGTGAATTAATAAATATATCCAGATAGAACTTACAGACGTTATTATGAGATAATATAAAAACAGTATTATTGGAAAAAAAATTTTTAGTTAAAATTATTCGTTGGAATTGTTGATTGAAGATTTCTTTCTTTCTTTTAATTTTCGTTATTCATATATTTATTGACTTTAAATAACCCCGTTATAATGTTTGCTGGGCCCCTCATAATCATACAACAGTAATAAGTATTGTTATATCTCGTAAACATGAACTTAGAGAATGTGACCATGTCTCGCTAGATTGACCGTCTAGGATATTATCTCTTCCGCTAAATTATTTGTGTATCCCTGTGTTAGTCTCCCATCCATATCATTTATTATTAATTTTTATATGTTATAAATTCAATCACTTTATCATGTATAATACGCCGTCATAGGTATCAAGTTCCGGTTAATAATTTCCCTCCTTTTTTTCTATATGTAGAGAATACCCCGTTTTATAAAATAATAAAGTCAACTTACGGTTTACCAAGAAGGAAAAAGAAGAATAAATCCTCCAGAAAAAAATCCTGAATTAACCATATAAAGCAAAACACTAACAATTATTTAGAAAAACCTTTCTTCCTTTCTTTTTAATTCTCAAATTAGTTATAATTATAAAAAGTAACTTTTATTTTGCTAACAAGTAAGCAAAGTAATTATATTTAAATTCAACTCATACTACAAAACCTACTACTAATTTAACCACCAACATTATTTTCTTTGTTTATGTTTAAAGCCGCTTTAAGTCCTTCCGAATATAAAACTTTTAAATCTTTTCCTTTTATTTTAAAAATCAATTCTGATAAGATATTTCTTACCAACCAACCATAATCTCAATCGTCAACAATAAATTTTGCTTTTTACATAACCGTACAACAAACCACAATAATCAATAGAAAATAAAGCTTTTATTTTTCATAATATTATTGCCTTATCTTGAAAACAAAAAAACTCTTATTTTTCATTTTCTTATTTATAACAAAAAAAAAATAAAATTACCAAAACAAAATTAAAATCTATAAAAAAACAACATGGCGCGTAACCAAAAATCGTGACGATTTTTTTATTTTTACGCTGCTTTAAAATTTCTCTCATATGCCGATAAAGAAGTTACACTTCAAAAATAGATTAGTGTTTTTGGTTAATTTTTTTTTAAAATTTTTCATATGGAGTGATTTTTTTACATTGTGTAAATGTTCTTTATAATGGAAACTACCTTTACCCTATATTTAAAGTAACACTATAGTAAAAATAACATGTCACAACAGAAACATTTTGTGTCACAACCGTAACACCATGTGTGTCACAGTCATAACGCTAATTATAAATAGTAATAACTGGGCAATATAACGTTTTTGTTTATATTATGGTTGCACACATTGTCAGTATCACTTTTGGTTATATAACACATGTTACAAAAAAATCCTGAGTACAGAATTTGTTTTACTATAACTGAAAGGTTACTTTTTGTTACGGTTGTGACATGCTAGTTAGTTTTGCTAAAAGTTATTCTATTTACCTCGAAACTTGAGGCTTTGCAATCCCTTTGTTAAAAAACGATATGGCTATGTAGTACCATTTCTTGATAATTAATTTATTCTTTTAGATTATTGAAGTAGAGACCTCAAGCTTTAATTTGATGTATTATATGTGCATATTATAAACAAATTTTTTTTTGTTTGGTATTTACCAATTCTCAGGATTTGCTCAAATTTAACTATATTGATTTATAAAAAATCTCTTTTATTTTGTTCTTTGGTTATAAAGTTAAAGTTCACATAATGAACCATTTCCCGATGTAAATAAATACTAAGCACGAATTTCCTATTATTTTATTTTGGTTCATAACTATCGCGGATTACAACCACATAAAGAAAACTGTCCGAAAGACACTACTCATGCGAGCATATATACACGAGCACACATATATTAATCACAACCTTTGTTCTAATCCCGTTACTTCAAAAGGATGCTAATAACACAAAATTAATAGGGGAGTCGGTTTATTCCGTTAAAACAAACAGAATTGTTAAGGTTTCTTTGATTTCTCAAATATAAGAAACCCGTAACTAATGAAAAAAACCGGTCCGACGATATCACGGAACTTGTTTCTTTTGTTGACTTTATAAAGATTTCACTGGATTTAATTCCTTACCGGACCAAGACTGTTTATCCAGCATTTTTACTCTCACTTGGTGCAACGTATCCAATAACTTGGAAACGAACTCGGCAACACGGGTTTAATATTCCTTCCAGAAAACAGTATACCTACTCTTGGTTGTGCAGTATTTTTAACTTCCTACACGTCACCGATAACATGAATGATACATTCACTCTCATAAATTTTGCTATATAAATATTTTATTGTTTTTTTTTTTTCCTTTTTGGTATATTTGTATATCCTAATACATACAACCACTAAACTTCAGGTTTGCTTTTAAAAAAATTTGTGCATTATCACCCTATTATTAAGTAATTAGTTTACTCACATGCTACGATTTACCTTTCCAACTTCGGATTGCGTCATTTTAAAGTTGGCTGAGGGAATTTTGTCCACTATCCAAAGCAACAATTTACCGCCAACTCTTACAAACTTTAATCATCAACCAATCTGTGGCATTCTAGTCAGTAGATTTACCAAACGAAATGAACAATATTTTAATTGCAATTATATCTCACATATGGCACATCCAATTTATCCAAAGATCCTATGGTCACTCGTTGAGCATTTCGTTTTTGTTTTTCTTATTATTTTTGATTACTCTGAAGAACTAGACTGATAACAAAAAGAAACTTTCACTGCTAGCTGCGTTCTCAAAAAAAAAGTTAATCGACCACACAAACGTCAAATAAAAAACCAAAATGAATAACAGAAGAATAGATTAAGAGGTCCTCTATCTTTTAACCTTGGGTATTTATAGCAAAATAAAGGTCGGTTAGACGTCGATGGAAACGATAAGTTTTTTTCTTATTTATATTTTCATCGATTACATTTAACCAGTAGGGAAGTGTTTTGTTTAATTATTTATTTTGCTACTTGGGATCATTTCACCACAGTGGTGGCTCTGCTTAACGCATCATAACAAAAACGCCGCTCTGCTCCTTACACCAAGGTTCCACCGTCGCGCGTTCTTGTAATTGCACTTTCAACAACAATTTTCTTCAGAAAACATCTTAAACAACTCAAAAAACAAAAGATTAAATTTTACTCATAACTGGTTCACTAATTTTATTATAACTAAACAAATAAACAACCAATAACCAAAGATTCACAAAGTTAAATTAACTTTAAACAAATTACAACAAATAATACGAAAAAAAAGCACAAAATACAATTAGACACTTTGAAAAAACAGGACGAGAACGACTTGTTTGATCGAACAACTCAAAACTAACTCCCTGATACATCAGTCATCACGACTTGTTTGCATGAATGCTCAAAATTTACTCAATTTTACATTTCCTTCCACGCACGTCATTAACTCTTCCCTCCAGATTATTACATAAAAAAACATTTTTTGACAAAGCACGACTTACAACTATCTACCGGTGGTATTTTGTTTTATTTATTTTATTTTTAATTATTGCAAACTTTTAGGCGCTTTTTTTATTTATCATAAACCAGAGGCTTACAATATGGTCGATAGTTCCTAATTCAGGTGATGCAATAAAGCTGCATTGCCTTTCAATGCTGTTACGTTTTCTACGTACCTTATAATACATTTATTGTTGTTTCCGGCTATAATCCTCAGCTGTACCGTGTATGGAAAATGAAATTCACCAGCGTTTACAAACTCTTTTGTCTTCCACAAATCTTCCATAAATAAAACTCTTTAACCAGTTTTAATAAGAAATTTTAGTTTTATTTATCTATTATTATAATTTTTTTTTTCAATATTGTTTTTTTTATTTTGCTTATAATATTTAATTTTTTTTAATTTTAATATATACGAAACCAAAAGAAATATTTAAATTATATTCCTTATTTTAATTAATAATTATAGAGATGGAAACACATTGGTTCTTCTAAATTTTTACTTAGTTAATTTTATCTGTAAATTAATGTATTTTACAATCACTTTTTGTTTATGTTTGCATTTCATTTTTTATGCACAAACTTAACTTTCCTATTATATTTATATATCTAGAACAAACAAATTCCAAACTGAATTTTATTATAAAAAAAAGAAAAATTTTTTCACAACAAAACAAAAAAAATAATAAGTCTGAAGGAGAGTTTCCTTGCAGATCAAAGAACCAAAAATTAATACATTTCCTTTTTAAAAAAAAAAAATTTATCAATCTATTCATTTTCTATCAATCTATTCGTTTCATTGCCCCCTCACTCCGGGTAAAAAAAATTCAGAAACAAGGTTTCTCGATCGAAGGTTACTTTGATAAAACAAAATGAAAAATTGTAAACATTTACTCTATAGTCCAGTAACTATATCCATCACACTATGCGTCAAATCCGGTAGTTCTGATTTTTGCAGACTTGTTTATGATGTTGGCCTAATGAATAATCCAAGTTTGTGACCTTGAGCGCCGATCGCAACTTTGTCCAAAAATCGAAAAAACCACGAAAAAATCGTTATTTTTTCAAATTTTGGCGATTATAACCCTAAAGGACTAGTTTTTTCTTTGTACTATCTTATGACGTTTTTAAAGTAGACTAAATTTGCCACAATATGGTACTAGAACTGTCTCTGTAGACCCAATAGTTTCCGAGATTGAATATTTTAAATTAGTACCAATAAATTAGCTAATCAATCGAAAACTCGTCTTTCTTAATATACTTCGGTTGGTGACGGTTAAATCACCTACGTTTGCATCTTAAAATAACTAGGAAATGAACATAAAAAAAAATTAAAAAAAAAATAAAAATTGAAGTATCATCCTTTCAATCAAGTTGTATCCTGAATCAGGATACAATAACAAACTCCGACATAAAAAAAATAAACAAATATGATAAAAAGATAAGATTCAAATAAATTGCTTAGGAAAAAAATTTACTTTAAAAGAAACACAACAAGGGCAACTCTTAGAGTTTTAAATCTTTGCCGTGATACGTGGCCGTTCTGTCATGAGAGTCATGGTCATGGTCCTAAACAACGTAAACGTTTCTGCCAACTTTTTTTTAAATAATTTTAACTTTTACCCGTTTTGGTAGTAATTGTGGAAAGTTTATTCTCCAAACGACGTCCCCTTCGGAAAATGGAGAGGCCCTACCTAGCTCTTAGAGAGTGTAAAGGAGAACTAGTTCCATTGGTAGAACAATGGAACTGTAGTGGGAGGTATAATATGTTTATTGGTGTTCAAGTTTGAACAGAACACTTTTGAAAACTATTCACTTAACTTTTTTTATATATTACTTTTTTACAAATAAAAGGAAGACACATAACTTTATTCTTTGTGATATTATTTTATTTTAAACGCTTATCTGATGTTTCACAAAATTACATTATTATTTTTTTATCACTATTATTATTTTATAACCACATCACATCAAACTCAGAACAAACTCTGGATTCCGTTTTTATATTTGCTTTTCTTTATGCCTCGCATAAACAAATTATTGTTTAGCTCAGCAGCATTTTATTTTGTTTTTTTTTTAACATTCTTCTAATATCAAATTAAACATACGCGATGTTTAATATGCTTAATTGACAAGAGTATTTATTAGTTTATTTAATTTTAATAAATTTGATATTTAGTATTAATTATGAAAAGTTATAGTTACTCAATGAGTAACAACTATAGTTACTCAATGTTATGATTTTTAGGGGTGCACTACACAGGCCGCGTACCTAGTTCGATATTTCACCCTAGACTAGCTCTAGTCTGCGGGAACGAGAGATTATACCTGCCTTCTAGTACGAATTGCCAGAATGTACGCATCTATTTTTTTTTACTGAATCGGAAATCAAAAGAAAAGGTGAACAAAGAGCCTCTGGCGGCCCTTCAGGTCGAGGAAGCCACGACCGTCACATTTATGACAATGAACATTTAATATTTTAATTAGAATAATCTACGTTTACTAATTTAATTTATTTAATAATTAAATTTAATTGATTTAAGACGAGAAACGTTCCACAATTTACATGGCGTAAATTTACGTTTAATAATTTGATTTAATTAATCTATGACGAGGAACATTTAATATTATAATTAAAATAATCTACGTTTACTAATGTAATTTATTTAATAATTTAATTAATTTAATTTAAGACGAAGAATGTTCAACCACATAACATGGCGTAAATTATATTTAATAATTTAATTTAACACGAGGAACGTTCAACAATATCACTAGCATAGATTACGTTTAATCATTTGGTTAAGGTTTCATTGATTTATGGCGATGAACATTTAATATTGTTAATAGAAACATCTACGTTTAATAATGTAATTTATTTAATTTAAGGCAAGTAACGTTCATTTACATAAATGCATAATTTACATTTACTACTTTACTTTAATTGATTTAAGACGATGAACGTCTATTACTATCGTTGGTATAGTTTACGTTTTATAATTTTATTTAATTTAGTTAATTTAGGATGACGAACGTCTATCACGTAATTTACGGTTAATAATTTTATGACCATGCAAGTGTTCTTTAACTACGCGTTACGTTTAGGGATTTAATTTAATTTATTTACCACCCGAACAAAATAAATGCGCGCGCCTATGGTAATTTATCCTTAATAACTCAAACGATTGATTTTCCATAAAGAATGGTTTTTAAGCCAGGTAGTGTAATGGTTAACTGAGGTCAAGGATCAATTCCTTGAGACGGTATAAGTAGGATGCGCACCTTGCGAGATTTCTTAGCCCTGACTTGCGTGCGTAATTCGAGACACGGATTAGGGAAGAAGTATAAAGGTGAAAGATAGCAGACCCTGGCGGCCCTGCAAATCGGCGAAACCACGACCCCCACGTTTACCCCCTCATCCAACCTTTCATTCGCCCACTATTACCCTCACACCCTCACACACATACACACCTATTCGCGCATGCACTCTGACCCTCATTCGCACTACCAGATACACTCCTACACCTCGCAAATCACATGTTAACATGAATAAATTAGAACTACTCACCCCATGTTAGCGTAGATCCTTCCTCCCTCAGCTCCTTTATCCAGCCATATCAGACCAAATATAGCAAACTCATACTGATGGTCATGTACGGAACATTCGTCCAAAAAATTATGTCTTATAAAGTTAACTTCCGCGATTACAGTGTAGATGCCAATCGCATGTAAAACGAAATGAAGCCGGTGACGGTAATTAAGGGTGGAACAAATATCAAAAATTATATCCTTTATCGTTGAATCCAGCGATTGCAGTTCAGATGCCAACCGCATATAGAAAATATCGAAAATAAGTTTTGAGAGTTGTCTCTTATTATTAAATCCAGCGACTGCAGTTCAGATGCCAATCGCATAAAGAAAATATTGAAATAAGGGTCGATATTTATCTCTTATTAATAAATCCAGCGACTGCAGTTGAGATGCCAATCGCATATAAATAATATTGAAAATAAGTTTTGAGAGTTGTCTCTTATTATTAAATCCAGCGACTGCAGTTCAGATGCCAATCGCATAAAGATAATATTGAAATAAGTGTTGATATTTATCCCGAATTATTAAATCCAGCGACTGCAGTTCAGATGCTAATCGCATAAAGAAAGTATTGAAATAAGTGTTGATATTTATCCCTTATTATTAAATCCAGCGACTGCAGTTCAGATGCGAATGGCATATATCAAAATTGAAAAAGGTGATATCAGTTGTAAGTAGAGTAGACATCCAAAGGCATCTCGGAGGTTGAAGTCCAGAGGCTAATGAAGACTGGTCGAACGCAAGTAAGTTGTCGTGCATACAGTTATTCGCGGTATGCTGTTCCTATTTCCTAAGCTTTGTTTCAACACTCTCGTCCGGCCTTCACAACTTTTAGTAACAACAAAAAAATTTGGATACGAAAATCCAGGTAATTGGCTTCGGATATACGTATATTTTCTTTAGGAATAATTCGCACTAATCACAGCACTATTTGGTTTAATCACACTACTTCACGGCCTACAAGTTTACCAGGATCAGAACACTAGATTTATTATCAATGATTTGGATCATTATAACATTATACCCCCTCGGCGTAATTAGATTAGTGAAGGAAAACAATTGGTTTGCGATATGGTTTAATAATTACAGGTTCAATTAACAGTTTATTTTAATGTTCCACATAGAATATGTTACTTACATAATAAAACAAATTTAAATCGAAATTTTTGAATTAAAAGTTTCTAATATTAATCTACTTAGTGTAAAGAATCTTATGCACATATATAAAGAAACTTTAAAACGAAATCTTTAAACTACCAGTTTATATTAACGAACTACTTAATAAATTTTTTACACATATCAACAGAAACCTTGAAGCGAAATCTTTAAATTTAAAAAAGTTTCCATTACAGATCTACTTAACGTAATATAATTTTATTCACATATCATAAGACACTAGGAAGCGAAATCTGTAAATCGAAGAGCTTCCATTAAAGATCTATTTAACGCAAATAGGTTTCTATTAATGTTTCACTTACGTAAATTACTTAAATAAATTATTAAATTCACAAATTAAAAGTTTCGATCAATGAACTACGTAAGCACATTGATGTATTCACATATAACGAGAAACTTGGAAACGAAATATTAAGCTTAACTGTTTCCATTAATGATTTACTTAACGTATCCTTGTTATTCACATAGACAAACCGCGAAGCGACATTTATTTTTCTCACTCACTATGAATTTTCTTTTTTTTTTGGTTAGGTATTTACATGCTTTCAATATATTTTTCTGTTTAAATAACTCAATAAAATAATACCTTGTACCTTGTCTATGACATCCTGTAATTTCTGCATGCAATCTGGATACATCGATCTCTTGGTTTTATTTCTGAATCCCAAAACAAAATAAATGAACAAAATCGAACTAAAATAAAATTAGGAACTGACACGAAACAGCCAAACGTCAAAAATCCATACCAATTCTAATTAAGAAAAAATATTGAAATAAGAGGGCGAGGCTAGCTGTCAACTACTATTTAAATGCGGTTAATAACGAATCGATAAGGTAGTTTTTTGGGAAATTTTATTTTTCGTTATATCGTTAGTTATTATCCCCATTAAGAAGTACGGACTGCTAGTCTGTAATAGAAATTGGAAAAGATTTCAAAGAAAGACATTGTTTACAAAACAATTGACCGAATTAAACATGATTATGGATTAATGATAATACACAACCGTTTTTCTAACAATTTTACCGCGATCAATGATTATAAATCAAACATAGGAAACTACCTTAGGAAATATTATTAATTAATAGACGATTGTAGGAAATTTATATGGATTAGCGGAACTATGAATACAACTTGAAAAAAAGGAAATTACATTTGACAAATATTACCCAACTGTTTTAATAAATTTTTGTAGTGGAAACTATAGTAAATGACGACTATGGATTGAGTACCAGAACCTATTTAAAAAAAAATGAAGACAACCATGAAAACAAATATGAGGATTTATGTTAAGGTAAACTTGGTGTAAGCGGGACAGTGTGTAACGATTAGCAGTGCAAGCTAGGCCCCAGCTAGGAGTGAAGCTTGCACTTACTAACGTTATAGAATCGTTTCCCTGACCGTTGCCCGATTCCCGCTCTATCGACTTGGCTCAGTCTAAAACGATCGTGGGTGTGAATCGGCAGTCAGTAAACCCTAGAAGTGAGCGGTTGCTAGATGGTAAACAGGCAGATTGCCGTCCCTACTTACCTTTGATCCCTGTACCATGTTCTTATCACTCACCACCCCCATCAGACATGGGCCATGCGAACATGTAATTTCGTTTCAGAGGGAACGCCAACCATCTTCGCCCATGCTGATATCAAAATAGTTACTCAAGTCATGTTATATATATAGAAAAATAACTAAACCTTAAAATAAACTAAATGACTAGACTCACCTTAGCCGATGTATCCAGCACTTCCGTTTGTCCGTCCAATTTACTTCATTTCAATTTTCGGAGGTTAATAAGTAATACAAAAAAAACCTATCGTTCCCAAATTTCGTTTATTTATCTTCTTCTAAGAATTTATTTTTCTTTTTTTATAGTTTAATTTATTCTCAATACAACTAAATTTTTAAACAAATAATTTTCCATCAAGGTATGAAAATACAAAAATGCACTAAAATTCAATATTTCACTACTCAAACTATTTGTAAACATTGACAGTTCTCAGACTGTTTTAATTTATTTTTCTTTCGTTATATTTTTATTTAAGTTGAATTTTTTCTCAATACAACTAAATTTTTCAACAAATAATTTTCATCAAAATATGAAAATACAAAAATTCACAAAAAAACTCAAAATTTCACTACTCAAACAATTTGTAAACATTAACAGTTCTCAGACTGTTTTAATTAATTTTTCTTTCGTTATATTTTTATTTATTTACGTTTAATTTATTTTCACTACAATTAAATTTTCAACAAATAAATGCAAAAGGAACCAAAAAAAACTCAAACAAAATTACTAAATACAACAAAAAAAAAAATAAAACCAAACAAGTAAAAATAAAACCTAAACCGTTACTCTCGACCGACTTCGTCTGCGTATAAAAACTCAGTCCCAACCAAAACCATCTCATCCCAGTTTTCACCTCGGTGTCATCCGATCTTTTTGTTAAAATGCTCAAAGAAATGCATTTAAGACAAAAAAAAACGTTTCCAAGAATTCACTAAACTGTGAAAATAGTTAAAAATTTCTCACAATTAAAGAAAAGACTTTATCATATTTCGAGAATTATATTACATTATTATAACTCGGTTTCAGTTTTAATGTGGGAAAGACAGAAATTAGATAATTTTTGAAAACGTTTTTGCACTGATTACAAAAACGAAGCATGGGAATCGTTAGAATTTAAGTGAATAAACATGTTTTGCAAAATTGGCAAAACGAAACATGGGAACGGTTGTAATTTTATTATGAATATTTCGAATTATTAGTAAAACTGAAACTTGAATAAATGGTTTTGAGAGGTTGGGTATAATGTTATGAGACACGAAATTTGTGAATTCACATCTGGAATCGGGCACCTTGTGACGAAGTAAAGTAAGAAAGGAAAGTAAAAAAAAATTTACAATGAATAGGTATGTTGCGAAATTTCCTTCGTTACAAGTGGTTTGAATTACAACAATGGAGCTTGAATTACCCGTCATAACAGTAGCTAGGTTCCGATAATTTCCACTTAACAAATTGATCAATTGACAAAGTATGTTTATCAATCTAATTAGATAGCCTATACTGAGGTAAGTTTAACGATATAGTCTATCTGGTTGCCGAGAAATGTACATTTAACACTATAATTACGGATAATTCACACATAAATATCAGCTCACTACACATGGTGATTCACTTGATTTTTAAATTTACGGGAGTAATGTTCCCAATAAGGGTGAACACAGTTCATTTATAAACGTATACAACACCAATTACATAAAAAATTCTTTTAATTTGATCGTTATCCGAAACATTTTATATAATAGTAATTCATAAACTATCGGTATACCTATCAGATTCCAATTCACCATCCGTATGCCTCGCCGCATATAAGTCCAGAGTAGATGTTATGTTTTATTTCTTTCTTCTTTCCGTAAATTTCATTTTGTCCTGCCACTGTATTATGGCTTGGACTTTTCTAGACAAAATTATCGCGGTTTACCATTTATACTAACGACAAAAATAAATTAAACCCCGGGATAATAGGTTTCCTTCAGTGAATCTGTTCTGAGAATCTCTTAACTATTTACGGCAAATTAGCCTGACATTAAAAAAAAAGAACTTTAAGACAATAATAATAAAAAAACGAATGTGAACATTCGTAGTCAAAAAAAAATTAATTGTAATATAAAATAAAATTAGACTTGCGGTTGGTTGATTGCAGAGTTTTCCAATTCGTCATACATTTACTTTATTTCCCCTCTTTTCTCTTATCCCTTTTTCTTTCAACAATTCCATCCAAGTTAGATTTTTATTTCCAGCATTACTTATTTATCATTCATGCAATCACAATACTTTATTTTTTTCCCGTATTTTTTCAATTCATCGCTTCCACTATATCCCCAAAAAAATTGATTAATACTCCTTGGTTATTTCCTTTCTCTTCCTCTATAAAATAGAAAACCAAATTCCACATTGATTAATTTGTACTAAATAAATTTGATATTGGTGAGCGACAGAAGCAAACTTTATGTCTATGACAAATAAAAGGAAAATAAATCGTTTGACTCATTTGAGTACATCAAAAAATATATTCATTTCTTAGTTATAACGTTCAACCACTATCCACAACAACTACCCGACAAAATAGTTTCCTGTATTCTTTTGTTCGATCATCTTTTTTTCACTTTCAACAACTATAATAGAACTCAATGATATTATGTTTTCTTTCAATTTTTTTATTTATTTTTTTTTTATTTTAATTTTTGTATCACGTTTGATTTTCTTTTTTTTCCATTTAATTTCTACACAAGAACATAAATTTATTTATTTTTGAAATCACAAAATTTCATTTTAATAATTTATCAAAATTGAACATGAAAAGAAAATCTTTATCATCACTTTTAAGTTAATTGTTATACAATTCAAGATCGAATGATTTTATTTTACGTTTAAACATAGAATCAGCGTAATAATATAGCCACCATGGCATTTATAATAATAATTTGTCTGAAAGAGACGAAGCTACCACATTAACTTGTTTCGTTTTTTGTTCAGTTTTCCCTATTGTGGATGCGTTTATTAATTTTATTTTTATTTTAGATGTTTAAAGAATGATCGTTAGTTTGAATTTGAATGAGTTATTGGAAATGTTTGAATGCTTTAAATGAATTGTCGAAATGTTTGAAATGGATTTTATTATCTAATATAAGGATAACCAGACGTTACAATTTGAATCCCCGTATTTCAACAGAATACCTTTACTGGAAGTCTCAGAAAAACAAACGCTCATCATTTACAATGTCCACCGTCCAGAATGCTTTTCCATGAATTTTTTTCACTCATCTGGTTTTAAAAAATGCACAACGCGATAAGAAAGTTTTTTTCCGCGAAATTTTAATCCAAAAAAATGTCCGACTGATAACTCAACCAGCCAAAGTAGTAAAAAGAAAGACCAGAGGGCCTCTCGTGCTAAGTTCTTGTATTTACAGTCGGGGAAATACACCGAATTCGATCAGTTTGATGCGTTTCACCAACCACTTAAACAAAATTCACCACTGTGGTGAAATCAACCACAGTAGTGGCTTTGCTTAACGCATCATAACAAGAAGCCCTAGCTTTAGGTTATCAGCTAATTAATGATTACTCGACATTGATTACATGTTATATAAATAGCACCTGTTGCATATGCTAATAGAATCGATTCATTTCCTTTATTACTTATGTTGGTGGTTGTTTTTTTTGTGTGTAGGTAATTATCCTTTGAATTTCGTAATAGATTCTGTAACAAAATCATATCCAATTACTTTAAGATTGTTAATTTCAAATTATTCTTAATGACACTTTATCATCACTTCAGTTTCCATCTTTTTCTTTTAAGAATGAAGATAATAAAAAAGTTTATATCATAGAACCATCACCAAGAAAACAGTTTTTATTTTTTTCTTCCTTTCTTTTTGCACTCACGGAAATATATATATACTTTTGATTTTCTTATTTTTTTTATTTTATTTAATTTATTTCAAGTAAAAATAAATGATTTACAGATATATGTATTGTTATTTATATATATTCTCTTTTTATTCCTATTTACTAATTTTAAATAGAATGCTTGACTAGATCAAGACTAAAATGTCTTGTCTTCGTTTTCAAAGTTAAACGTGGAATTCCATTTATTTTCATTTTTGAATTACATCATCAGTTTTTTTTTTAGAAAAAAAGGCGGGTTACCATAGTTCATTTCTTTTTCGTTTCGTTATGTTGTTTATGGCAAATTAATAAGTGGGTTTGCATGGGCGAGACAATTTGAGGACTGTTGTTGCTTACCGCTTACCGCAATTTTTTAAATTTTAGGATTTTCATTCAGCATTTCAATCTATATACCGATTTATTGAACACGTCTTCTAAATTTTTTATGACAGTAAATTTTTATCAAAAATTAAAAATTAAAAAAAATTAAATTTTTTATCAAAAGTGTGAATCTGGAAATAATTTAATGAAATTTCCTCTTCACAAGCCTTTTATTAGTATTTGAACCTTTAAGAAATATAAATTAAATTTTACACCGAGATAGCTCAAAGCTATATTTTAAAACTGAAACCACTGACTTTAGCATAAACAAAATATCACCTGAAAATCTCTTATATCACCGAAGAATATAAAAACCTATTAATTAACTAAAAATAACTAACTAATAACTATTAGCTAACCTAAAAATAAAATTTGACACACATTTAAATAATTTTTATTTTATTTTTATATCGAAAAAAAACTTTAAACAATTGTTAACAAACCAAACTAAATAAACAAATTTTATTCTTAACAATATTTGTATTATTTTCAATTTTCCAGAATTATACTGAACCAACGCCACCAGTATCATATCAAATGAACTTTGATAGATGTGGTATACTGGTTGAGCTACAATCGTATACTGATCTTTGTTTGATTATTCTTCGTATTTTTATCTGATTTTTCTCTCCGATTTGAATTCCCCCACCAAGAGAAAACAAACTAAAGATACAGTGGTACCTCTGTAATGAGTTCACCGTTACACTTTGTTATGGCATCCTTGAGTAAAGAAAATCTACATGCCTTAACTATTAATCTAATTGAAGGGTTTAAACCTTCTACGAAAGATTTAAGTGCCGTTTTTGAATTTAATAATGTTACATCTTTAACTGAACTAACTCCCTCAACAGAAAAGCATGCATCATTGTATTCACTAAGTAGTTTTTCGACACGATTAGCGTAAGTTTTAACATCTTCAAATCTTTTTTGCCTAACTCTAACTAACTCAGTAAGTAAAAATTCCAGCGACTTTTCATTAGACAATTGACGTTTAAGAGCAACCTTTAATGATATCCAATCTTCAAAATTTCCATACTTCATAACGTCATAAGCTGAATGTTTCAAACGAGTTTTGATAAATTCATAAAAAGATTTGTGCTCTGAAACCTTAAGAGGTGTGTAAACTAGTTCACAACATGTAACCCAGTAATCTAAGTCAGAAATATTTCCGAGAAAAACTGCTATAATTTTTAGAGCACGAATTAGATTCTACTCTAATAAATTTATTAAAAAAAACAATTATTTTATTTTAATTCTAATTCAAAAAATTTATTTTATTTAATTAAATTCAAGAAAGAAGTAAACACTTCAAAAGCCACAATAAATCTAAAATCTTATTTCTAAAATTTATCTTTCAATAATTATTTGGGTGATGCAATAATATGCATCACGATAAAAAATAATTTTGTTTGTTTGATTCTGAAAACAATTTTTCTTTAGTAACTTAAAGAATAATATGAGAAATACAAAAGTGCATTTCGATAAGATAAATTTTGTTTTATTTTATTATATTTTGAACTTAATAAATTTATAAGAATTTACTGTTTACAGTTTGTGAAAAATATTATCTTTTGTTATTTAATCATTTACTGGAATTCAAATATTTAAATGTTTTGGAAATAAAATATGTCTGAGAATCTTGTTGTTTAATAATTGGAAAACTTATTAATAAAATTACTGATAAAGAAACATGCATTATGGTATAACTAATATAACTAACATAACTATCTAGGGTTGTGTCATATGACATTGACAGATGTATATGACAGAAATACAAATGACATAATTATTGATGTTATGTTGCAGTCTGCGGATGTAACTCTCGCCCGATATGCATTACTGTTTTATCTTCAGCCATTTCAGCTTCTAAAATATTTTCTTTATCTCTATCTGAACTTTCTGAAATTTCAGAATTTTTAAGACTATTCAAACTACTAGAGTCACTACTCACATAAACAATACTTGAACTAATATTAACAAAATCCGCATTAAATTGTTCTTTATTTTCATAAAGATCACTGTTACTTTTCGTACCGGTATTAATTTGGTCAGAAAAACAACTATTTGAATTAACAGATATATCGCTTTCACTATGATTTCTTCTTATAAACCGCGATCTTAACTGCAAAATATTTGCATACGCAACACTTGTAATTTCATTTTTTGACATATACCTAACAAATTACGTGGACTGAAATTATTTATTATGATTTGTATTTTGTACACAAAAGAATAATTTTATTTAAAATCAAAATTGATAAATGCTTTCTTTTTTTTCTTTTTTTGTTCAAATAGAACAAAAGAAATTTCATGTATATATATCATGTATAATAAAAATAATGTATATATGCATGTATAAATTTCATGTATAAATGTATATAAAAACTCTTACCTAAATTACAGTGTTAAGATATAACATGAATGACGATGATGAGTGGACTGTATTTTTTAATTATCACTAAATTTGATGATGGTGAAATGTTGGTTTCATATGTATGGACGCAATGTGACTCTTCATGAATGTACACAATCAGGCACTAACATTATCGGCAGTGTCGAAGAATTAATACCATGATTAATTAATTATATTTATCATTAGTAGCGAAGATGTAATGCATATTCTCAATAATAATATTGAGCATACCAATCAGCAATTATGAAACGTCATCTACAATAGATTTCAAATAAACGATAAGTATGAATAATCAGAACTTATATATTCAATAATAACGAAGAATTGATGCATATATTCTCAGTATAATAATCTCGATGAACATGAAATAATCCGGACATATGTATTTATAAGTAGTAGCGACGAATTAATACATATATTCTCAATAATATAATGCTCATAAATCGGCAATAACGAATACTCAGTATAATGATTTCGACGAATACAAATATTCCGGAAACATGTAGAGTATCAGTAGTAGCGATGAATTAATACATATAGTCTAAATCATATGATGAGCACAAATAATCAATCGAAGATTCAGTATAATATTTTCAATGAATAGAAATAATCCAGAACAATGTGTACTATCAATAACAGCGACGAACTAATACACATAGTCTCAATAATAATGATGAATATAATCAGCAATCGAAGACTTAGCATAACAACTTGATAATTATAAATAATCCGGGAATATGTGTGCTATCAACAGTAGCGACGAACCAATACACATATTCTTAATAATAATGATGAATATAATCGGCAATCGAATATTTAATATAATAATTTGATAAACACGATTAATCCGCGAATATGTGTACTATCAATAATAGCGACGAACCAATACACATATTCTCAATAATAGTGATGCATATAATCAGCAATCGAAGATTCAGTATAATAATTTGATGAATATAATTAATCCAGGAACATGTGTACTATCAACAGTAGCGACGAACTAATACACATATTCTCAATAATAATGATGAATATAATATTTTCAATTTTCACAAGAGTTAAAAATTTTTCTATAAATCGTAACACAAATTTAAGTTTATTTATTTAAATTTCCAATTGAATTATCGATTCCAAAGGTAAAAAGTAATTAAGTATTTAAAACAAGGTTCCATTAATTAGAAATGAACAATATAAATCACTCACCCGCTAAATTAAACAGCCCTTCCTGCGTCAGTTCTTGACTTCTTATTTGAAACTTTCCTAGGTTGAACTTCCAAAAGCTGAGTTTATTTTTTTTCCAGGGTTGAGTTGATTTTTTTTTTCAGGGTTGAGTTGTTGTGTGTCGGCAGTTGTGTTGTTCCTTGTGCCGATCTAGCTCCTTTTGTTGTGTTCCTTGTGCCGGTCTAGCTCCTTTTTTTGTGTTCCTTGTGCCGGTCTAGCTCCTGGCAAGGTCGCCAAATATGTTGTGCCCCAGGCACTGCCAAATGTATTCACCAAGAATAATTGTAGTTTTTCACCAAGTAGAAAATAACCATTTATATCTTTTGATTCTTATTTTATATTTTCACCAAGTAGAAAAGAACCATTTTAGCTTTTGATTCTTCTTTTATTATAATTTCACCAAGCAGAAAAGAGCCATTTATATATTAACTTTTGATTCTTATTTTATAATTTCAACAAGTAGAAAAGGATTAATAATTGAAACAACCAGTTTACACATCAATTAAATTATTATTATTGTGTTTTCACTAAGATTTATAATTTAAAGATTTATAATAATTTTAATAGTAATTTTTCCACAGTAACAAAAAAGGAAAATTTAATGTATTTTCTTGTAATTTAAAAAAAGAAACTTTCCAAGAGCCTACACTCTTCTTGGTTACTACACAACAACTGACTCTTTATTCGTTTCTAACGGACTTCCACAGCTTGGTGTGCGTGATGAAAAACGCTGTTTGGCATTTTGAGAAACATTATACAAAATGAAAAATAAGAACTTGCGCTCTTATTTTATTTCATAAGAAAATATTTTATAAAATATTTTGTTTACTAATTAATTTTTTAACGACGATATTTTAAATTGTATCGATATATAGATATAGATATTGTATCAATATCTCGAATATAATAATGCTTAACGCGAACGTAGCCTGGATACGTAAAGTACACTGGTTAAGTGATTCGAAAAGTTAAGTGAATTGAAAAGTTGACTAAACTGAAAGGGTGGGCTGGTCACCACAAACTCTTTTGTTATTTAAATTATAAATTTGTTTACTAGCCGCCAAAGGGTTTTCAACAATATTTCGAAATACTTTTATACGTTATATCTCTCAATATTCTGAAATTAATTTGGAAAATATTTTCCAAATTAACATTTTCAGATTAAACTTTATGAATGCTTCTGCTCTGCTCTCTTTAAATTTTGCCCACGGTAAAAGATTACATTGTAAAGTAATTATAATTAAATTCAACTCATACCACAAAACGTACTACTAATTTAACCACCAACATAATTTTCTTTGTTTATGTTTAAAGCCGCTTTAAGTCCTTCCCAATATAAAAACTTTTAAATCTTTTCCTTTTATTTTATTTTAAAAATGAATTCTGATAAGATATTTCTTACCAACCAACCATAATCTCAATCGTCAACAACAAATCTTAAAACAAATTGTAACGTTTAGCAGTGCAATTAAGACCCCAGATAAGATCAGAGATTGCACGTACTAACATTATAGAAATCTGACTATCTAGTTAGAAATCCGGACCCGCTTCTACGACTTTGCTCAGGCGTATATGTTTGTCGAGGGTTGTCCGGGGACTAGATAGTCCTGGTAATAAGCGGTTCATAACAAAAAAACAAATATTTAAACAGAGAACAGTCCAACCTTACTTACCTTAAATTACTCCACGCCATGTTCTCTCTCTTAAAATTTCGCGACTTATCTACATCATGCCCGCAATCTCACCATCATGGCGTTTACCCATAAATATCAGGTAGCGTAGTCCACCGAACCGAATACATTGATGTCGTGCATCGTTCTACACAAAAAAATAAGCCACTATTTGCCATTACTAACTCTAGTTTAATTCAAACCAAAAAAAAAATCAACCTAACACACAATTTACTTACCAATTTTTCTGAAACTTACTTTCCCAAACAAAGATTTAGTTTGACAGGATTCCAAGGTGGAGATTCCACCCCAGGAGCCCTATTTGTGAATACGAATTCGAGTAAACGAACTCTATTTTTTGTTATTTTATTTCTTTATTCATTATTTTTTTCTTTTCCACTGTACATGTTTATAAAACAAATATGAGGAAACATGGTAAAACTTTTTTTTTTATTAATTCTATTATCACCCAATTTGGATGTTTTTAATTTAAAAATTAAACATGGAATGCATAAATACATTTGCCATGACAGCATATTATAGTATCTCGTTTTTTTCATCGAATAGGTACTACCAATTGTAATATTTGTTTTTTCGTTCAGTTCTTTTTTGTGGGTGTGTTTAATTTTTTTATTTAGATGTTGTAGTGCCAAAGGGTTTCCTCTCAACACTACTTAGTAATTAAAATGTAGTGCCAATGTTAACAACACTACTATTTAATTTTCAAAATTATTAAAATTTCATTGGTTGAAGCCTAATATTTTTTTATTTATAAAACTTATTATAAATTGTCAGGACTAGTGCGATAGTTTACGTATTTATTACACTACTTTAGGAAAGTTTATTTAAACAGGTGTGTTTGGCTAATTATAAAACACATATTTCTTATTGCACTATTACAATTTGAAAAGTTTATTTAAACAGGTTTGTTTGGTTAATTAAAAAGCCTTGTTTCCACTGTTAAAATAACTAAAAACACTTGTTTCTTCATTTCACTTTTATTGCTTTGTTCTGTTTTGCTTATTGATTGAGTTTAGTGATATAGACTGATTTTATTGTTGATTGAATTATTATTACGACCGCTTAAATGGAAAATGACTGATTTGTTTCAAACGACCGATTTTATCGATTAGTGTAAAACAACTCCGACTGCTTGATTGAAATTTTAAAATTGACTAAAAATTACTGACTTGATTCGATTTAGTAAAAACTGTTTTTGAATTGATTTGTTTATTCCGACTACCTCAGTTATTGATGAAAATATTATTTTTATAATTAAAAAATGATTACGCGATGGGAATTTATTATTGTTGGTTGATTGATATTAAAACAATTGACACACTGACTTTGTTTTTAATTGAATTTTATTTAATGCCAATGTCGCGAATTGATTTTATTTAAATTGAACGATATTAACAAAATATTTGAAAATAACCCAGATAAAGGTAATTTATGAAATATTTGTTTTTAATATTAATAAGGTTTTAGGTCAATTGTTTTTATAGGCATTGGTAGTAATTTAGAAGATATTGCGAATATAGTTTGGGAAGTTGTTGTAGGAAAACTATGTAATTTGTTTTACTACAATGTTAAGGAGATTTATTGCTGACTGGTTTTGGTCGTTGAATTTGAATTCGAATTTTAATTTGATGGAAAATGAATTATTGAAATGTTTTGAAATGTTTTTAAATTAAAAATAGACAGACGTTACAAAAAGTTTTTACAGTGCCATTAATTCTTTAAATTCAGGTACTAAATCTTCGACCCTGCAAGCTACATTGTTCGCAGAATGCTCTGCCTCAAATTCAATCGTTTTGGAAACTCCTAAAGAAATCCCCCAAATCCAGTCTTCAGGAGTTTACATGAAAGAACTTTATTTCAAACCCAAAATCGTCGAAAAACTTTTAAGGTGGTTGAACAATTATACACTTACCGAGCAACCTAAAATTAAAATTAGCAGTATTGTAATTCTGATCTAAATATTCACGATAGGTTGATAAAATTCAAACAAGCGAGTCATGTGAAACTCCTCCATACCTTAAGTTTACAGCCATTATCCTCATATTGTTGTCATATGCCTAAAGTACATTTTTTATTATATAATAGTAATTTGAAATTTTGATAAAACCCCAAATATATAACAAACTTACAATCGTTGTGTTTAAACTATGTTTTCCCTTCCTATTAAAATAGATGTGTTCATTCTATACTGGTCTCAATATGTTTATATTGGTTCCATCCACACAGCTAATTACACCAGGAAAGCCAGCAATATTGTAGAAGTAATCAGTTGCAGTTTGTCTATCGCGGACTGTTTGGCGTAATGATATCCATTTGGAGCATACCTTTTGTTCTATCGCTAAAAGAACATCACTAATAGCAGTTGATACTGATGATTGCGACTAACCAATAAGAAAGTCATTACCAACGCTTTGTTGATAGCTGCCTTAAGCACAAAACCGCAGAGTAGCCGCTAATTTTAAAATATTGGGACAACTTGTTGATCTAGCTCTAATCGGTAATTCATCATTTATTTCATTGATAAGATATTTCACTGCATCTTTGGAGAGTCTAAATAATTTATTGAACCTGGAATATAAATTGATAAACATAAACATTTCACATACAAAAAGAAGTTCAACTCACTCTGTATTAGGTAGCTCGAAAATATTAGATTTGTCACGAAGTGACTTTAATAATAGATGCGGTGAAGTATCATCACCTTCACTATCGATACCGCTTGAAAAATAATGTGAAATTGTGTCCATATGAAATTTATGAATTCTATCTTTTGCAAACTTTATTGAAATGAATTATTAAAATCAAAACCACTTGTTGCAAACCACACTTCAAATCGTTAACACGTTTAGTAAAAAAAATTGTACAAACTATATATGTTATAATATAACTATAAAACATAAAATTATAATCTAATTTATCTATAACAAAACATTTAATTTTTAAACAAACTTTATTACAACAATTTCTATGAAACAAGTTAAACTCTAAAAAAAAGAAAACAAATAAAAATAAACCATTTATAATTAGAATTACAAACCGTCAAAGGTTAGAATTTTTCGAAAAGGTTTACCCATTTTAATAAAATTTCCCATTTAAGAAATGGCAACTATTTTTTAGAGGACATTTTTATTTTCGATCGAGTTCAGAAATACCAAAACGAATTCAAATCGAATCGAGCATTCGAAACGAATATGAATTCGAAGCGGATTCAGAAATAGGGCTATAGTTTCGTTGAAGGTCATACAAATAATTATTTTCCCAAAACAATGTAGTTTTCAATTTTATTTTTCAATGTAATCAAATCTTAATATTTTCTTTAAATAAACAATAATTCACAACTCAATTTGATTTTTATATTATTAAGTAAAGGATCAATAAATTTACGGTACTAATTACTCAATAAAAAAAAATCTAAAAGGTACGAACCGAAAAAAAACAAGAACTAATAGAACACAAGCCAAAACACGACCACCACTGTCCGAGTCGAATGTCACTTTTCGAGTCCCCATGTATTCCGAGCACATGAGGACATGCTTTGATCTCTGGGGTGCCCATAGCAAAAAGAGTTAGGATTAGCGCTACGGGAGATAATTTAAAGATGATTAAATTTGGTAACATGGTGATGCCAAACTACACAGTTGAATCCGGAATTTGGACAGAAAAGCAATACCACAATAAACGCTTTAGACAGTGTTTGGCTAACAATATAGTGTTTGGCTAACAACTAACAAAAGAAGAATAAATTTGTCTTAAACTTAAAGCTAGTTTACAACTATAATTGATATTTGATACGATCAACAGCTTCCTCCCAATGGTCGTACGTAGATAGTTTGGGGAGGGTTAATATCCAAACGGCGTTTCTGCAGTGTAGAATTTGTAATTTGCTCGTTATGTGTATTTTAAAAGAAATGAAGTTGTGTGCGTTAATAAAACAAATCTACCCTTATTAACATTTGAAAATAATTCATGTAAAGCTTCATACCAAACGATATGAGATAAGCTGAAAGCAACTAAAATTAACAACAAGAATCAAGCCAAGCTCTCAATACATAACGCGACATCAATGCAAGGTCAATACACCGCTATTCAAACAAACCATTCCAATTCAATGTCAATCATACATAGATTTGGAAGTGCACGAGTCTGAAAGTAATTTATTTATGACGAATGTTAATAAAAGAAACTAATTGTTACCTTGGAGCTTATACGCAACTTCAATGAACTGGATTTGTCTTCGATCTCGATGCCATTGAAGGAATTCAAAACAACAATTTTTCAATTGATTTAGCTGATCAACAATAATCATAATTTTAATTTTAAACTAATCAATTAGCATAATTTTCTATTATCTGTTTTTGATGATGTAGGAATTAAAATTTTATCTGAACGTGAATAGTTTTGTAATTTTCGTTTTCTTTCTTTTATTTGTTTTGTTATCACTTATTTCTTTGGATAGATAATTGTTATTAAATGGATAATTTTTTGAATTTTTATATGAACTAGATTAAGTAATGTCTAATATAATAACTAGCAAGTAATTGGATTTTTTTGTAATCTGTTTGTTAGTTAATTGAATAAATAAATAAATAAATAAATAAATAAATAAAATATGAAATATTTAACGAAAAATATAACCGGGAAGATATTTTCCTGACCAATTCTGAGATGGGAATCTCTTAATTATAGCAAATGCCCTAGCCTATCATTCTATTAAAACACAAGAAAAAATAAATACAATTTCAAAATATAAATTAATTTTAACAGTACCTTAATCTAACTGGAGCTGATATCTTCAAAATAAATGTTGAAGTTTATTCTTCATGAATTGAATTCTTCTCTCTTGCAATCATCCAACTGCCTTATATTCAATCTGCAGCAAAATGTAATGGTATAGATGTTCGTTCTATAGTATCCCGTGAGTTTACCGTGGTTGTAATTATCAATTTTTTTATTCCTTTTCTATCCGCAGTTTTCACAGTCTTCCAACAGTTTATACAATGGATCAGTATACTTTATGAAATGTTTATGAAGGTAAGTTCCGAATTTGATCCAAAAATCGCTGTGTTGACCTCAAATTTTGTAATTGAAACAAACAACTTCAATCGCTAAATAATCGCTTATTTTATTCCAGTATATTACTATTTGTTATTACAAATGAATACTAAGTGTTTTAATCCTCAAATTTATCGTTCTTATATACTATGAAAAATCATTTAAACCAAAAAAAATTATGTTAACAAAAAAAATTATATAAGCAAAAAAAATCTCAATAAAATGTTCATAAAAAAAAAAGTTGA
Organism: Diogma glabrata; assembly: GCA_963693315.1. NCBI lineage: Eukaryota > Metazoa > Arthropoda > Insecta > Diptera > Cylindrotomidae > Diogma > Diogma glabrata. Next base: position 105,236,746 of record OY856188.1, read on the forward strand.
TATTAATTCAAGTTTTATATATATTTTTTTTATTGATCCTAATTTGGCGCGTTAATATATACTATAAATTATATATTCATTCATCTATCTGAACGTAGATGTCGCTAAGTACGTCAAACGGAAAATTATGATAAAAACAAAAACATAAAACTTGAAGTAAAACCAAAAAAATTTAATTTAAAAAAAGAAATTACTTTTGTTTAAGTAAACATACTCCACCCCGTTAACGACTCGTTAACAACTTGTTGGCAGCTTGCAGATCTTAGTGATTGGTCTCTTTAAAATGGTGGTTGCTGTTTGAACCGTGACGACACGAACCATACCATCATCATCAGGATACGTTGAGATGACTCTAGCTAAAGCCCATTTACATGGCGGTAAGTTGTCTTCCTTTAGGACCACCAAATCGTTAATCTCAATATTTTTGGTCTGTGTTTTCCATTTGCTGCGTTGCTGTAGAGTATTTATATATTCCTTCGAAAATTTTTTCCAAAATGATTGTGTGCGTTGTTCTATTTTCTGCCATATTCGTAGTCTCGCTTCAGGTATCCCAACTAGGTTTTCATCAGGGATAAGTCCAGTTGCCGTGCCAATTAAAAAATGTGATGGTGTAAGCGGCTCATAACTTGAATCTTCATTTGTGATTGCACATAAAGGTCTTGAATTTAAGATCGACTCTATCTGACAGAGCAGAGTACTCATCTCCTCGAACGTCAAACTAATGCCATTTGTAGCCCTAATCAAGGTTGATTTAACAGATTTTACAGCTGCCTCCCATAATCCCCCAAAATGTGGTGCTACTGGTGGGATAAAATGCCAGTTTATTCTGTTTTCGTTGACAAAGTCCGATACAACCCTAAGATGCTCCTTAGAGTTTACCAGATGGTATACGTCCTTAAGCTTGCGATGAGCACCAGTAAATGTAGTTCCATTATCGCTATACATGTCGGCAGGAATTCCTCTTCTTGCGATGAACCGTTTTAAAGTCGCGATAAATGCCTCTGAAGTTAAATCACTAACCAATTCGATGTGAACTGCCTTCGTCACCATACACACGAATACAGATATGTAGCCCTTGCTTGATTTCGATCCTCTTCCTCTCTTGGTCGCTATTTGAATTGGCCCTGCATAATCCACCCCACATTTGCTAAATGGCCTCGCTGGTGTGATCCGAGCTTCAGGAAGATTTCCCATTAGTTGCTTTGATGTCTCTGCTCGATATCGCGTACACGTTACACACTTCCTCAGTTCATTTCGGATGAGACTTCGACCGCTAACAATCCAAAATTTTTGTTTAATTAAATGGGATGTTAAGGATGGGCCAGGATGGAAATATTTTCTGTGGAAGAAGGAAATAATCAATCTGCTCAAGGAATGGGAACTCGGCAGAATGATCGAGTGCTTTACATTATATTTACCATTCATATTATCAAGACGTCCGCCTACTCGCAGTATACCTTCTTCATCAATGAATGGAGTCAGCGATAAAAGTGTACTACTCCCTTTGATTGTTTTATCATTTGATAATTGATTGATCTCGTTCTCATATTGTTGTTGTTGTACCTTTTTAATTAATTTATTTTCGGACTCCGTAAGTTCTGCCGTTGTCAGGTATTTGTTTCGCATCAATACTAATTTCTTTTTGCTGGTAAATCGCAGCAGGTATGCTAGTACTCTAATTAATTTGTTGTAGTTTGAGTATTTGTTTATTAAATTTGACACAATATCTTCATCAAGATTCGTTTGCATACTGCATGCTTGAGGTGATCTTCTTTCTTGATCTGCGTCTTCAGTATAATTTAGTTTTGTTGATGTGGGCCAACTGCTGCTATTTTGTGTCAGCCATTGTGGGCCTGTCCACCACTGCTCCAATAAAACAAGTTGACTCGCCGTCACTCCTCTGGAGGCATGATCTGCTGGATTATGGTTTGAGCTTACATGGTTCCAGTGTTCTCTAGGTAGAACGTCTAGGATTGCTGCTGTCCTATTGGCCACAAATGTTTTCCAATTCGCTGGGTAATCAGACAGCCACTGTAGGACAATTGTAGAATCTGTCCATGCAATAAATTTACCTTCTGGTACATTATTTTTCATAGCCTTCCATAACTTCGCTAATAATTGAGCTCCACAAAGTTCCAACCTTGGAATGGAAACCTGCTTTATGGGAGTTACTTTAGTTTTCGCAGTAATAAGGTTCACATTAATTCTTCCATTATCACCCATGGATCTGGCGTAAATAACAGCGGCATACGCACGTTCGCTTGCGTCGCAAAAGCCGTGATATTCAACTTGTTGATGTGGAATGAACCTTGGAGTTTGAAGTCTTTCTAGCTGGTGTAACTCTTGCTTGATTTTCTGATAATATGTTGACAGTTCTTCGGGTAATTCATCGTCCCAATCAACCTTCAGCATCCACAATTTTTGTAGTAGAATCTTGAATGACACGATTGAAGGTGATACCCATCCGAGAGGATCAAAAATTATTGAAGCTTCTGATAATATTTGGCGTTTGGTTGGTGCAGTGTTGTCCAAATTTACACGGAAAGTAAACGTATCCTTTGATGGATTCCATTGTAATCCAAGTATTTTGATCACGGGTTTTTCATCATCAAAGTTAATATTGTTTAACCCAGCATCTAAAGTATCTGATAGGTCGGAGTAGTTGGATCTCCACTTTCGTAAAGGAAAACCACCAGATTTTAATGTATGGATCAGACTTGCCTTCAATTTCATTGCATCGTGAATGGAGTCCGCACCACTTATCAAATCATCAACATAAAAATCGTTGAGTATTGTCGAACATGCATTTGATCTATTGTTGTCTAGAGCTATTTGGTGTAGCACTCTAGTTGCCAAAAACGAAGAACTTGCCAGACCAAAAGTTACAGTAGTAAGTCGATAGTGATTTAGTTTACTACTAGGATCTGGACGCCATAATATTCGCTGATATTCAATATCTCTCTCATCAACTAAAACTTGGCGATACATTTTTTCAATGTCGGCGGTTAATGCAATTCGATGGTTCCTAAATTTTAAAAGTATGGACCACAGAGTAGGTTGTATTGTTGGACCAACCATCATAGTATCATTGGGTGATACTCCTGTTGACGTTCTGCATGAGCCATCAAAAACTACACGAACCTTGGTAGTTGAACTTCCTTCTTTGATCACTGCATGATGAGGCAAATAACAACATGACCTTTCATCAGTTGTCTCAATTTCACTTTCGGGAATGATTCGCATATGCCCTTGCGAAATGTAGTCATCCATTACCTCTGAGTACTCTTTTCTAAGATGGTGGTTTGATTGAAGTTTCTTCTCTAGGTTGTAGAATCGTTTGGTCGCAGTTTGTATAGAATTTCCCAAACATGGAGCATCTTTCCGGAAAGGAATTCTGACTATGCACCTTCCATTTGGTAGTCGCTTATTTGTACTTCTGAAATTTTCTTCGCATTCTTTCTCTTCGATAGAATAGGGTTCATAATTATTAACTTCTTCAAGTTCCCAGAATCGTCGAAGAGTTTGATCTATATTGAGATCCAAGCTAATATGACATCCAGCAAAACTTGATCCTGAAATTAAAGAAAAATCTTCTACTTGTGGTTTACCGCTAATAACCCACCCAAAAATAGTCTTTTGAGCAATCATGGCTCCATTTGGGTTCATAACTCTTCCATCTTCTAATGTGTTAAAAAACTTATCGGCACCAATAAGGATATCGATTCTCCCTGGACGGAAGTACTCATTATCTGCTAATTGCAAATTTTGAAATAGCTTACTATCTTCGACACTTATAAATCGCTTAGGCAACTGTGATGGTAAATTTTGAATGATTAGAGCGTTGATGTCTATTTGTATGTGCTGATCATAAACTGAATACAATGATAATGTTGTATCACCTTGGCTTGTTATAGTAGATGCAGCCAGGCCTCTTATTACAATGTTCGCGTTTTTCCGTGGCAAACGAAGAGCCTGCATGCACGCTTCTGACACAAACGAAGCTTGTGACCCGGAATCCAAAAGAACTCTACACTTAAGGAAGGTAACATCATAACGTTTAACGTTTACTATTGCTGTCGGTAAAATTGATTGATATTTAGCAGTTGCGGTTGCATTCGACTGTACTTCCGTACAGAAGGTGTCAGTTGAGCTTGGAGCAGATGGTTGGTATTTCTCGTATGATCCAGTTTTTGTAGAAGGTGAACTTACTGAGCTTATTTCTGTGTGTAGGAGCACGTTATGTTTTCGGTTGCAAATATTGCAACGATGTTTTATTTTGCAAAAGCCTGCTTGATGATTTCCAGCCAAACAGTTGAAACATAGCCTATTTTTCGCTGTAAAACCTCGTCGATCACTGACGTTCATTTCTAAAAACTCATCGCATTTCGATAGATGATGTGCGCTCGTACACTTGGGGCATTTTGTTTCGTTAACGGTAGTGTGATGTGTCCTTATTTTTGTGGTTCCTTGTGAAACTTTGACTTGAGAACTACAACTCTCGAGCTCATCGCTTCTACGATTTAGAAATTTGAAAAATAGTTCAATTGTCGGAAAATCATTTTCAGCTACATGGTGAGCCCATTCCCTTTTAGTTTCTTCATCAAGTTTTTTCAATAATATAAAAATGAGCCAAGGATCGCGCCTCTCAGCTTCTTCACCTAACACCTTTAAGCCACGAATCACTTCATCTGATACGTCACACATGTAATGAAGTGTTTTTGCCGTTGAATGATTAATGGTTGGTTGCTCCATAAATTGCTTAATTAGCTGAGTTACTACTTGTTTTCGTTTATCGTACCGTTCTTTAATTTTAGACCATGTTTCTACGTAATTCACTTCGGTGATGGGAATGTGACGCACCAGAGCTGCCGCTTCACCCCGTAGTAATCCTTTTAAATATTGCAGCTTGTGTACATTGGAGATTTTTTCATTGCTGTCAATGGATGCTTCAAATAAATCGCGAAATGATGGAAATTCCGAATAATTTCCCGAGAATGGTGGTATATTTATTTGAGGTAGCCGTATTTCTGTTTCGCGTTTGTTAAGAACGGACATGTCTCTAAGGAAAGATTGTTGGTTTGCCACCAAGTCGTCCATTGTGTTATTTAATACTGCGTTGGTCGTGGTGCCTTCGCGATCATTTTCGGCTTGTACTAAAGCACTTTTTGTATTAAAATAAAGGTCATCAATGGCATCTAGATATTTCACATTGTCATCGGTTGCATCAATATTTTTCTCTCGAACTTCTTTCTCGAAATTCTTCGTTCAATAACGAGATATTTGTGCGTATCGTACTTAGCGTTGTCTGTTCATTTATTTTCTGTGCTGTCGCCTTTAGCTCATTCATCCTTTTGATCGTACGTTTCAATGCTCTAAGATCCCGATCGGCCATTTTTATTATCACGTATATTTAAGTTTGAATATGAAATATTAAATATAAACATAAGTATTTTACCTCACCTAATAAAGTTTTAACTTCACTTTAAATAATGTCACTTATAATTTTACTCTTCACTCTATAATTTTAGTTAAAAGTTTTTTATTTCTAATCCACTGAATGTATATATTTTAAATACCAATGTTTATTGGGATGTATAAACTAAATTCACTGTTCTTAAATTATTTTTCACTTTTTCACTTTATATAATGAAATTTGTATTTACCAAATTCCTGAAACTCCTTTGTTGAGAATTTGATGCAAGTCCTGGTTGTTCGCTATAATCCGCTTCGAAGGACCATGAAATGTTTATGAAGGTAAGTTCCGAATTTGATCCAAAAATCGCTGTGTTGACCTCAAATTTTGTAATTGAAACAAACAACTTCAATCGCTAAATAATCGCTTATTTTATTCCAGTTTGTTATTACAAATGAATACTAAGTGTTTTAATCCTCAAATTTATCGTTCTTATATACTATGAAAAATCATTTAAACCAAAAAAAATTATGTTAACAAAAAAAATTATATAAGCAAAAAAAATCTCAATAAAATGTTCATAAAAAAAAAAGTTGATATTAATTCAAGTTTTATATATATTTTTTTTATTGATCCTAATTTGGCGCGTTAATATATACTATAAATTATATATTCATTCATCTATCTGAACGTAGATGTCGCTAAGTACGTCAAACGGAAAATTATGATAAAAACAAAAACATAAAACTTGAAGTAAAACCAAAAAAATTTAATCTAAAAAAAGAAATTACTTTTGTTTAAGTAAACACTTTACGATTTCCAAATTCACAGATAATGCTGCACGACTTCAATTTATCATTTGGTTTATATTAAAATTCCACACGACAACATTCGTAATATATTTCATACAGCTTTACTTCTAACGAATCAGTATTCATACCCAAAACATACAACAAGGTATCCACTTTTCAAGGTATCCACGATCTCAATTATAATTCACAGAAATGAAATCAAACTCATCTATTTTTGTATGATCGCCATTATGCAAAATCATAGATAATTAATTTATTGACAAAAACGTTTATCCCAATAAAATTTTTCACTTGTATCTATTGAAAGTAAAATAATGGTTTTGTATTACTAGATTGACAACAATACTTATTTTAAATTAACCATAAGATGTTTTCAGTGTTAAAATAATGAATACTTTTTGCTTTTACAAACAAAAATTTAATGATTGATCAAAATGAAAAACGTGTCACTATCTGACATTTTAATCCAAACAAAAAAAACGAAGATGTAACAACGTTGAAAAAACAAATACATTTTATCGTTCAGATGAATGAGTTCCGTAATTTAATTCTTTTGTTCGTTATTTTTTTGAAATTAGGTTTATTCGTTATTGAGAAAGATGAAATATGTAGTCAAATAAATTGACGAAGGGGTTGGAATTAGTTTTATTATTGAACAATGAGAATTTCACCGACGTTACATAATAAGACTGTTTAATACCTAATAAGACTAACCTAGTTATAACAATTGGTCAAGTTCACGGTGTAACACTGAATTGCAGTTGTTTACGTTGTGAATTGTTTACGTTGTGAATTGTTTTATTAATCTCAGACTTCGTATTACCCTGATAATATTCTTACAAATATTAACTGTGTTTGTTTTGAAATAACAATCATTTATTATATCGAATCTGTTTTACTTTAATTAAATTAAATACATATGATTTAAGTGGAATGATGTTTATGTATTTCGATATTTAGGTGGAATTATTTCAATATATATTTTGATTTTGCTATGGAATAACATTATTAAAAATTTAAGAACATTCAATTCCTAACGAGTTCATTTTGTTTAATATGTACTAGTATTTTCATAAAAATATTTATATCTCAAATATCAGATAAAACAATGTTTAATGTCTCTAATTAACCAGAAAAAAAATAATTTGATTACAACCATTAAAATTTAAAAATATATAGCTGAGTTCTATATTAAATTTTCATTAACCTCATGACCATTAATACTATAATAAAAATATTTAGCGAAGCTCTCAAGAAAAAAAAGTCCGAGCGGCAGGTATATCCGCTAGAAATAGGTAGATTTCGGGATCAGACAGTTATGTGTGCAATTAGAATCGGATTTATCAGATTACTTAAAAAAAAACTAACATGAGATACAAATAAAACTAACAATTCATTTTAAAAAACATATTGTGAATTAATGGAAATGAATGTAAAATTAATTAAAATAGATATAAAATTAACTAAAATTATGCGAAATCTACCTAAAAAAATTTAATTACCGCCACTGAGGTAGAGTACAAGATTTTTTTTTTGTTGTTTTTCGTAGGAAGTTGGAAATTTTCACCGAAAACATTTGAAACACGACTTTAGCATTAAATAATTATATATCAAATAATTAAAATAATTATTCTTATTTTGTTGACTTATAATTTTTGTTGCAACTAACACTTCTAACAGTCTAGTTTAAACTAATTTAGAAACGATTATAAGGTGATAATTACCATTGCATAATTTCAACGGTTTTTTAAACCATTTTTTGCTTCTAATATGATTACAACTATCCATACGCATACATCACATATATAGGTGCATACAACTACAACAACGCAAAACATTTTTTCCAACCAATATTTTCAACAAGTTAAGAACAATTTCCATACACACATTGTTTTAATTATCATTTCCATTTGCAGATCTATTATCTCTCTATTTCACGTATTTTACTAACATTTTCTTACATAAAAGTAAATACCTCATTAAATATATGCAATCTTCTAAAAACCGCTTGGAAATTTAGTTTAACCCAAAATGCAATTCATTTTGGTAAATAGAAAATGTAATTTTTCTATGAAATCTACCTATAAAAAAATCTAGCTAAAAAAATATTAGAAAAACATTATCAATCTCATAATATTCAAATGTTGTTTTTTTTAAACAATTCGAAAACAAAACAAATACCTATAAACAAAAACCAATACTTAACTCCTTCTTTTCATTTTCCCACAATTTTTGTTTTTTTTTTAAATAGACAAAGAAAAAAAACTTTAATTTGATTTTAGGGGTGATGTATGTAGTTTTATCTATCTACAATAAATTTATTTTAAGGTTGTTTGGGATTACGGTTATTTTGTTTAATGTTTATAAGTTTAACACTTATCTGTAATTATTTAGTCTAATTGATTGGTAAAAATACGTTTCATATACTTAATTTTTTAAGCGCCCATTGTATGCATGAATTTAGATATGATTTGTTTTGTGTTTTTATTTATTTATTTTTCAATTTTTTTCGGTTTTTATAATTTTCTTAGTGGTATTCACTGGCTTTAGATTTTTCACACAATAGGTGTAGTATAATGCTTATAAAATTGGAACCTATTTTGTTAGAATGTTGAAAATCTCTGACGTTATAAATGAAAAATGTATCTAAGAGAAAATAGGAGTTTAAACAACATAAATTCAAAAATGATGAAAGCATAGCCGTTTGCGTTTGTATTGGTTTCAACAAACTTAGCGGCTCAACCTCTGGACTTGGATCATTTTTTTTTTAAATTCTGGAAAGATTTATATTTGAAGTACGTGAAAAAAAGTTTTCAAATATGAGCTTGGCCATTTCAGCTAGATCAAGGGCAGCAAAGTTTAGTAAATTTTTAAAACAGCTGATTTTTGAGGAACCTGAAACGCCAAAGTTGTCATCTGGATAAAAATGATAGAAAAAGGTTCAAATATTCAATATTTTTAAATTTTATTAAAATATTATTATTAAAACGGAAGTTATAGCGCCCTAGATTATTCGACTTTTTAGGCTCTAGCCGCTTAACCGGTACCCGGATATGGCCAGTTTACGAACTTGTCCAAGACATTATTTGCCGAAACATACACAGAAAATTATTTTGGTGTAGGTCGAAAAATGCGACCGTGAGAGTGCCGCTAAATTCCGTTATACCTCATATCGTTATATATATATATATATATATATATATAATTTTTTTTTTTTTTTTGTTTTTCCATCTCCGCTTATCACATATAGTCGTTTGGCATCAAAATTTTTCCGAAATTCCGAGATGAAGCCCATTGCAATAGGTAGATTTTTATATGAAATCTACCTAAAAAATAATATTAAATGTTATTATTATGACTCAAGTTACGGTGATAAAGCTTTTACTATTATAAATTGTGTTTGTTTTGATACAATCAACTGTTAATACATAAACAAAATTAAAAATATTTTATAATTTGTAATTTGAGTGGACAAATAGTTTCCCACTCGTTTAAATTAACGAAAATTTACCAAATATTCAAATTTTCAAATTTACAAACATGTCACGATTTTTACAATGGTTTATTTCAATTTTCAAAAAAAAAAACAACTCATTATATTAATAGGGACAAGAAATAAAAATCAAATTTTTGAACCTATAAAAATTTTTGAAATTATTATATTAAAATTATTAGAATATTATAATTATAAAAAAATAAATTTCTTATGACATACAACCAATAAAAACCAAATTAAACCAAACTATCAAATTATAAACCTAGCTATTACAAATAAAATACTCAAAAACAACATTCTTAAACATAATTAAAGGTAACTTCTTTCTCTCTTGAAAAAAAAATTTTTTTTTTCTTTCCCAATGGAAATATGATCCAGTCTATTTATTAATTATTATCAAACCAAAAAAAAAATTATGTAAGGCCCTTATCTAAAACAAATCAAAATTATTATTAAAATCTATACAAAATATAAAAGACAATACCCCAATAAACAACAACAACAAAAAAATTATAAATTGCCATCAATTTGTAATTCACAAACAAAAAATCGGACTAAAAATTTAACATAATTTATCAGAGAGAAGAAAAAATTTATTGAAATATGTGTGGTTATTCCAATCCTTTTTGGAATATTTTTTGAGAATTTGTTTATTTTAATGAAAGATCAAATTTATTTAATTCAAATTTTATTTTTATAATTAAATACAATTTAATGTTGATCGTTTCGTAGTTATATAAAAACTAACTTTAAAAATTTTATTTCATTATCAATTAATATTTAAAAGAAATTATAAAATATGATAAAGATAAGAGAGAGTTATATTTTGTACAGTAACACTACAATAATGATTGAAGGCAGCAATTTCTCCAAAGATTTAACAATGTGAGTGAGAACATGGTTTACAGACAACGTCGGCAAGCAAGAACATCTAAAGGTATCTCTGCACCAAACAGTTTGAAGATTGGTAAACGATAAAAATTTCACAACAAGAGAGTTCCAAATCTGTACCTAAAATTTTCAACATCTAAAATCTTCAATGGTACTTTGAGAAATGTAACTAAAATAAAGTAGTAGAACTCGAGGTTGTTGACTGGTCCAGATATAAGAACAAAACAATTTTAAGATAGAATGATTCCGATAACAAAAAAAAATTACAACCGAGACCGAAATAATACGATACCGAAAACTAAAAACAATAAAAATATGATTACAGCTTTTCAGTGTTGTCACTCCTGTGTTGAATATAAAGTTTGACCAAGGAATTTAGGATAGGGAACGAGTATTAGGAGTTTAGGAATAATGGATTCCCTCGATGACGGGTAATAGCTTTTAGCTGGGGTCTACGTGTACTGCGGAAGCAGCCGTACTGTTGGACCACATCGATGAGAACCCACTTAAGAACCCAAGATGCTCTGTTCAACGACAATCGACATTACCATCTGCCACAGCAGAGCATCTTGCGCACAGCAACTCTTCGAGATGTTTCGCCTACCTAACAGACACAAAAATACAGAATTTATACAAAAAAACCAAAACACAAAACACAAACCGGACGTGTTTGCGATAAAACTTCGTTTTACAGCCAAACAAACTCGTTCAACGGCCAATAAATAACCTTAACCTAAGAAACCAAAAAAAAAAAAACAATGCTTCAAGCTGGCTACGTCCGCGATGAAACATCTCGAAGCTATTCGGCAACTGGAGAAACACGCTGTGCTCAGAAACAAAAAACCAAAAACATAGTGCTCCAAGTTCGACGATTCCAACAAAATCAGCGATCAGCTGATCGGCTGGTACCACCAAGGACTAAGAACACTCTAGGTAAATTAGAACATAATCCACCATACACGTTGATCATCCCACTTGAAAGTGTATTATTGGATGACATTCATGTATGATGGAGAACCCCGTCAACAGATCTACGGGTTAGACGCGTGATCCTCCCATTCGTTTGTAATGAAGAGCTTTTTCATCGGCGAACCAATGAAGCGGCATAGCAGGTCGCGTAACTAAATGAGGTTTTATTTTTGTGCTCCGGCTAATCACAGTATGGAGTTCGATTGGTAAACCCTGCTGCTCCAATACAAATACAGACATGTACGCGAATTACGTGAACATTCGGAAATGAAAAAAAATTTACAAGTGAAAAGATGAGACTCTGGCGACCCCCTTCTACGAAAGAACCACGGTCGGCACGTTCAACCCCCTCATTCACTCACACACGCCCACACACACACACACACATTCACACCCCTAAATCATAAGCATAATAATAAAAAAAAGAAAAAAGGAAACAATCAACTGAACTCGCCCATGGTTATATCCTCCTAGCCTCCGAAATCCGCCTGGTTTCAGCCCTCCATCAGCACCGCCAGGTACACGTTGATTAAAATCCGGTGGTCGCAATTGATAAGAAGAAACGATGAATCAATTTGGTAATCAACAGCGTTGGAGAAATTTGTATTGAAAATCGTTGTGCAAGTGTGTCATCAAAATCGTTGAATAACTTTATAATCAAATTTGTTGGTCCAATTCGTAGTCAAATGCGTTGACCAAATTGGTAATCAACTGCGTTGAATAAGTTTGTAAACAAAATCGTTGACTTAAGTCGTATTCAGAGGCGTTGAATGAATTTATAATCACAATCGTTGAATAAATTTGTAGTCAATAGCGTTGACCAAATTAGTAATCAAATGCGTTGAATAAATTTATAAACAAAATCGAGGAATATACTTGTAGTCAAAAGCGTTGACCAACTTTGTAATCAAATGCGTGGACTACAAGTGCAATCAATGTCGTTGAACAATCGTATAATCAAATTCGTTGAATAAATTCGTAGTCAAATGCGTTGGATAAATTGGTGTTCAAACTCGGTGAATAATCTGTAATCCAAATTGTTGAACAAGAATGGTAATCAAAATCGTTGAGCAAACTGGTAATCATAAGCCTCGAAGGAATTGGTAATTACAAACGTTGATTAACTTGGTCACCATAAGCGTTGAACAAATTTATAATCAAAAATGGTCGAATAAACTTGCAAACAAAATTGTTGAATAAAATTGTAATCAAATGCTTTGAACTTACAAGGTAACACCCTGTACCAATAATTGTTATGTAAAGATCGCGTTACTATGGTGGAGTGACATAAATGTTGCTGAGTTATGAATGAAGGTTTTATTTCAAACCAACCTATTGTCTCATGCAATGCTGGTAGTTAATTCGGATAATGATGATGATTGCCATAGAACAAAAAAAAACTGCTGCACGGTGAATGAATGTAGTACGGCAGACCAAACTATTATCGCAGGTCTTGCTGGTAGTTAAATTGGAGGATGGCGTTGAGAGCTGAGATCGTTGAGAGATGAAGCGCGAAAGTGACAACCTGAGATCGTAGATTCATGCAGCGATGGTGAATACTGAGCCTATGTGTACGTGAAAATTTTCTCAAGACACAACTCAAAAAATAAAACTTTGTCATATGTAGGTACATGTAAGCGCGTATCGAATCAATCTAATTTTTCCTCTCTTGAACAACTGTCGAATCAAACCCCAAACCTATAACACTTCCTTTTTCTGTTCAACTTTGATTTTTCCTTCTTGTATTCTTATGTTTGGCTTTCGTGGTTTCCAATATTAATACACTATATGCACAAGAGATGAAAGCATCCAAACAAAAAAAAATTCTCTAAACCATTTAACAATGTTAAGTCTGTATGACTAAGAAGACGGACAACACAACAACAAGTCACTGAAACATTTAAGTTCTTTTGTTTTATTTATTACACAAAAAAAAAATTGTATCTAATTTAGTTTAATTAAAATTAATTTAGTTAACGTAATTTAATAGTCTATTTTAATTTAATAGGTTAATGACAAATACTTCTATATAACTAATAAATTTTTATATATCACCCTATGTCTCTATCCATTTTATTTTTAATATGCCACGTATCAAAACAAATAGTATGAATAAATTAACACCATAATCGGTGGATAAAAACTTACTGCACTACACACGAAAAGCAACAACCACAAAAACAAATTGTCTTACGTATTCCTTTAAATAAGTTAGTTATGCTAATTATTACGTTTTTACTCTTAACCACCTAAATGGTGCATCTCTATCGAGTTCCATTAAACTTTCAACCTCGCTAATTTACTATTGACAGAAGTGCACTAAACTAATATATAAGTAGGCTGATTTTGCTATTTAATGCATTTTACACTATCGATCGAATAAAGTTTGCAGGGTTATTGAAGCTAATTAATTTTTAACATCCTGCCAAGCATTTAATGAAAACAGGCTCACGGTAGAAAGAATGACACTCAACATTTCGTTAGTTCGATTAGTTTTTATAATTATTACCTGGTTTGCTATAAGACATTCCAAAGGTTGCACATTTGTGAAATTTAATTACACTTGAACATCCTGCTGACCATTCAGTGAATGCAGATTTAATATAATAAAAATGGCACTAACCGGTTAATCAGATCGATGAATTTTGGTTTTCTTTATAGTTTTATCACAATTTCCTTTTACACTAGAGATGTCATATTTTTGGTGGGGTGATCAATCAACTTTAAAACTCATATTCGTCAATTAATGAAGCAGATTTTTTTTTTTTTTGCAATTAAAGGTAATATGACCGCTTACTTGCATGCAAAGCTGTCCTCCATTTTCTTCTTCATCAAAAAAAACACAAGAATAAATTCACCTTCCACGTTTGAATTGTATTAATCACGAACTGACAGCCGGAGAATTAAAAACACGATCGACTAAGAGACGTCAACCTTCAAAAAATGCAAATGTAATAGAACTAAGAGAGTGAAAAGACTACAGTCGATCCATATATACCAAAAAAAATTCCTTTTTGAAAATCGAAAAACTCGAATGTAGGGTTCCAGATGTAAAACAATTAATTCAAATCAAGTGTTAGGAAATTTTTATAGTTATACAAAACTGTTTGGTTTTTCAAAACGTTGCGCAAAAACAATTTTACGATACAACTTATTTCCGATATATTAATAACATTTATCATTGAATTTAGAATGAATCAATTACAAGTATAATCGACGGTAAGGCGTTCAGGTATTACAAAACTACAAAAGCCGTACAGTGAAGTTCGGTTTGATATCGGAAAGATTGTTTGAAGTAAATTTTCTTTTTCATGCAAAGAAAAAAAATTGAATGTATAACAAAGCAAGATAATACTTCTTTGCATTACTGTAAAAAAAAATAAACGCACAACTGTTTCAAGGTTTGGGAAAACTTCGTAGTGTAACTGCGGTTAGTGTTTAGAGAATTCAAATTGGAGTAATAGAGTGAACTGAAGCGGATGGAAATATAACATGAGTCAATTTTAGTGCGTTGCAAAATTAAATTATAGGCAGAATTTAAGGAGAATTTTTTTACATTCATACAATTTTCGGTCAAAATGGAAATTTGCTATAGGTAGTGAAACTTTTTTAATTAATTACAATTCAAAATTAATTAGTGTAATGAGTTTAATTCTCTTCAAATACGTCTGTCCAGTTAATGAAAATTTACTTAAATTTTAAGAAAAATAAGAAAAATATGAGTTACGGGGACTAATAGAAATGCTTGGGCGCCACTGTAACGTTTAGCAGTGCAATTTAGAACCCAGATAGCATCAGAGATTGCACGCACTAAAGTTATAGAAATTTGACTATCTAGCTAGAAATCCGGACCCGCTTCTGCGACTTTGCTCAGGCGTATATGTTTGGTCGTGGGTTGTCCGGAAGCTAGATAGTCCTGGTAATAAGCGGTATTAATATTAACTATGGAAGATAGACTGCATCCCTACCTACCTAGGAAATCCTAAAACCATGTTCTCTCCTGACTGGTTACTCTCCGTTCCACCTATTCCACTCTCCGTTCCACCTAATCACGTAACCATGGTTTTTTTCCCCTTTGCTGGGGTTTAAGCCACCCCATTTGTATAATTCTTTTCTTCCACCAATTTACATTATGAACCCCCAAAACAATATTATAGTTTACACAACAACATTATAATTAAGAGGATTACCCCAAACTCACCCAATTATCCACCAGCTCTGTGGTTGAATATTTTATTCCGTTCAGCGGCCCAACAATTAACTCCAAGGAAATAAATAACACACAGGTTTTAACTTAAAATTCACCACTGTCTTTATTTCTAATTTTTCTAGACCTTCGTTTCTATACTATATTTATTTTTCAATTAGACAACTAATTAACCAAACTATACAATATTTTCACAATGATTTATTTTTGGTTTCTCTTTTTATTTAGAATATACTCAATATTAAATGAACAATTAGCCAAACAAAATATATGTTTTCACAAAACTAACACACAAACTAGAAAACAATAAAAAAAACAAAACCACACCGATACTAATTGCCTGACCAAACAACTCAAAACTTTGATCGCGAGTTTTGACCGCGACCGACCAACAATTTTCTGGTTTTACTCGAAACCTCGATTTAATATGAACCCCTTGTCAAATGCTCTTAATCGACAAAAAAAAAATTCCAGGAAATTAAAAATTCAAGGTGGAAATTAAAAAACAAGAATTAACTTAAGTGAAATTTGATTAACATTTAAGTTAATGAGTATTTCAACATAAATTATGTTTTGCATAATTTGCAAAACCGAATCATGGGAAAATGTGTTGAAAATGGATGTAAGGATGTCATAAGACATCGAAATTAACAAATTAAAAATTTTCTGGAATAACAAGAACTTGCGACGAAGGGGATATGATAAGTTTTTGACACGAAGGTAGTGTGTCTGGGATTCCCTTCGTCACAAAATATAAATTTTTTTTGCTTTTTATATAACCGTACAACAAACTTGGCTTATGTCCATTTTGGAAACAATTGACACAATCTGTAATTTGTTTGTTTTTACTTGGTTGTTCAGAATTTTTAAAGTTTTCTGAACTTTTTATTCGATTTTGCAATTTCGAATTGCGATAATTATTGGAACTTTTTTGTTTACTTTCAATATTGTTCTGAATTTGTGAATTTCGGTAGTTGTTAGATTGTGAATTGTCTATATTTGACTGAATTTTGGACACTTTATTTTCATTTGAATTGGCTTACAATATGAAGTTCTTTCATACGTTTTGCCATTCCTACCGAAGCGTTTTCTTTGCAGAGTTTTTCCATACGTTCAACATCTCTGCAAAAAATGTGTAGTTCTTCAACTGAACCAATGTTAGATAAGTTTTTAAACCCTAATCCTCTTAAATATGTTAGGCAAACTATTTACAAAAATTTCTTCAAAAGCTATATGTACAATAATTTGTCTTCAGCTATATACAGAAGTCTTTTTTTTTCCAAAAACTATATACGACATTGTACAGTTTGTACAACCATGTATAACTATGTACAACAAAAAAAATTTCACAAAAAAAAAGTTGTACGACGACGCATTTTTTATTTCCAAAACAAACTATTAGATTTTGCACAACAAAAAAAATTCCATAAAAAGGTTGTGCGACAAGGTATTTTGTTTCCAAAATTATTTACAATTCATCCAATCACACAATTAGAGACAGGGGCTCTTTGGTTGGTCCCCACGTTCGTGGGTTTCCTCTCCTCTGTTCAGCCGCGAAAACAGCGTTCTCTTCGGCTAGTATCACCGCATAAGCGTGCATAACCGAAAAGAACGCCATCTCCTCGGCTAAACACTTCTTCTTCCACCTCTTCGCTCTCCTTTTCCTTTCTTTGAACTCGTCCTATCTCCGACGATCTCGACGAGTTTCCCTTCTTTCTTGTCCACTCACCGTTTGCTCAGGTCGTGGAAGCCTCTGGAACACTAGTTCCAGCAGTCCTTCCATCACCCAATCAACGGTGAATTGCGGATCTGGCTCTGGCCATGGCTCCGGTTCTCCGCTCGGTCGTGACTTCCTGCGTATTTTTATGATGCATTATTATAGGTTTGGAACGATTTGAAGGGGATATGTCAACTAAAACTTCGAAAAATTGTGCAAAGCAGAAACCAAACAGGTGGCGGACAGAACTACACACATTATCCGCATTATCACATACTTAACTATCCACATTATCACATTATTCGCTTTCGAACAACGTGTTGTCAATATAACTGTAATAGAAACGGCTGTGTGTGGGTTGTCAGGAATGTCATTTGGGATAAATGAGAATAGTCGTTGTTCAAACGATTATGAAATTCCAAGATCTAATATCCCTGTTTCAACTTCTAATTAAACCATTTCTACAAGTTCCTGTACCACAGCCCCAGCAACCCCTATATCTCAGCCCCGAATTCCACTAGCGTCTTTGACAACCCCAGTAAACAATCGACCCCCTTACGCAGTGCCGGCTGCAGAACAAGCAAAAAAAGCTTATGGGATTTAATGTAAAAATGCTCGAAAAACACTCAGAAATAATAAAACTCATGACGAAGTCTAACGAGATGAGGACGGAAGCCAACGCTTTGATGGCGGAGGCAAACACCTTAAAAAGATATAAGTTGAAAGAGGGGGAAGATTTTCTAATAGAAGAAAACAAACAGTTTATTTTTAATAGTGTATAATAGTATATACAATACGATTTTTATTGTGATTTTATTTTATTGAAATTTTTAAATGTTATTTCATATAGTTTTTAATAGAAATAGTTGATAGTGTTATATAATTTTAATTCTATTAAACTTTATTTTGTGATTTTATTGAAATATTTATATTATTTTATATAGTTTTTAATAGCAATAGTTGGTAATGTCATATAATTTGAATTTTATTGAATTTTATTTTGTTGAACTATTATTTATGAATTTACTTAATAAAAATGTTTTTATTATAAGCAATGAAGTTTTATTTATTTATGTTGTAGAAGTAAACATGTTATAGCAAACTATTCATTAAATTATTTCGTATTTGTATGGCAGATTCGTTGTTTGTGTCGTTTTCATCGGCATACTGATCAATTGTTTCTTCGTCCTCTATTCTCGGTACAATATTGATTTCTTCAATTAAATCTAAATTGTTTTCTAAACGAACATTAAATAAACCGCAACATACGTTGATGATTTTTATTACTTTCAGTGGCTCGTATCTTAGGGTTCGTTCACCACTTAAGCACCGAAAAGTTGCTTTCAGCACACCATTACACCTCTCAATAGGATTTCTTGCTTGTGCGTGAACATAATTAAAATGACGTTGCTCTTCCGTTAAAGGGCTTTTGAGAGGCGTTATTAGCCAGTTTTCCAAAGGGTAAGCGGAGTCTTCAAGCAGACATGTGTTTGGAGTATTGTCCTGCTCTGTTTGCGCCTTTCTGCTGAAACTGCCCATACAGCTGCATCATGTACCGAGCCAGGATGATGTGCGTTAACCGCCAAAATTTTTAAACTGTAATCACAAATCTAGAAAAAAGCAAATAATAATATAAAAGTATTAGATCAAAATAATATTTATATTCCTTACAATTTGAACAACCAATGAGTGATTGCTGCGTCTATCAACGTAGAAATGTTCATCAGTAGTTGGGGCTATTAACTCAACATGTGTTCCGTCTACACACCCAATAATCCCTGGAATTTTGAATTTATTAAAAAACATCCGCTTAGTCTCCGACATATTTTCTTCACTGGGAAATTTTATAAATTTGGGACAAATCCTTTTTTCCAACGCGGTAGTAATTTGGTCAATCGCTCTACTCACTGTTTGTTATAGTTTTCTACATATGGACTATATAGAAAAACTATTATCGGGATTTAAAATTTCAAATGTTTTTTAAAATATAAAAACGATACTTTTTTTTTATTTATTTATAAAATTTCTTCAAACTTGTATTTATTTTTTTTTATAAAATATTTAAACTTCTCACTTGACATTCAATCTCTTACTAAAAATTTAAAAAAACTTAAAATGAAAACTTAAAATTAAACTACATCTAATTTTTTGTAACTCCTCCTCTCAAATAAACATATAGAATTTTGTACATAACATTTAATCTAAGTCCTCCTCCTTCGTATCCCTTCCAATTCGTCACTATATTTCCAACATCTGGTTACCAGATGCTGGAAATTCCCAAATTCGTTCTATAAATTGGAAAGGATAATCAATAAATTTTAAACAAGAGTTTTAGGAAAAATGTAATAAAAAAGGGAGGACCAGATATCATAAACTATAAAAATTTAGGAAATATTAAGAAAATAAAATGATGAGACCGTTTATGATCGCGGATCGATCAAAGTGACGCCACATAACAATTATACAGTGGATCAATTAATTGTTTTGTGTTACTGCGTGGTTTGAAGAACAACGCAAGTAGTCTCTGGGATGTATTATCAGTCACGATTATGATATGTTGATTGATCCATGCTATGCAGCATAACATCCCCTAATGTATGCTGGTACGACACTGTAGCATAAAAGTTAAGTACTACAGCCAATCTTATATCTAAGGGGATTTTTGTTGACCTCTTACCAAAATCCTCAAAATCTGGTTTTATTTCATCAAGAAGAAAATTGAATATTTCTTTCGTAACCCTGAAAGATTCAAAAAACCTAAAATTGTAAAAATTATAAAATGTATGTATTTTTTCATGTTAAATACATGTGTATACTTT
This sequence comes from Diogma glabrata, assembly GCA_963693315.1. Classification (NCBI taxonomy): domain Eukaryota; kingdom Metazoa; phylum Arthropoda; class Insecta; order Diptera; family Cylindrotomidae; genus Diogma; species Diogma glabrata. Next base: position 105,257,070 of record OY856188.1, read on the forward strand.
TTGTTTGGGATGTCCATTAAGCTAAATCTGTTTCTGATGAACTCTCTTTCTTTTCTGTAATTCATCATTTCATCTTCATTTTCACTGTCCTCAGTAAATAGTGCAAAGGCAGGAGTAATATGCATTATGACTTTAAATAAAAACAAAATATATTTATATGTATTATTTTGTAATGTCTATGGTCTAGGTAGGAGCGTTGCTGAGCATAAGCTTGTTGTTGTTGTAGCGACAGTTTTAGTGCTAATCCTCCGGCTCCATGTCCAGGTTCAGGAACTCTGCTGGTACTGCCCTGTGGGCGGTACCACAAATCTTCCTTCGTCAAGTTGGCTACATTTTCAGGACAATTAAATAGGTGGTCTACATCCACCATTTCGACGGAAGGTGCAAATCCGACACTCCATTTTTTTTAGCGTAAGCTTCGTTTTATGCAGCTTCGAATCTCAACTACAGTCGTTAGCTACAGCGAAATAATTAATCCGTTGATTAAAAACACTTTCAATATATGATTAGGGTACATACAAATTTTATTAATTGTGAAAGCTTAATTTTAGTATCACTAACTGTAATTACAATTTAACTTTATTGTTGACACTAGTTTAATGATATATTTTAGTAAAAACTAGAATTATCAAATTGAATTCAATTTAGAGACTGACAATCGTCTGACTTATTATAAAGCTCGATAAGAAGTGAAGTTTTTTATTTTTCATTACATTTTTACCGCCAACCAAAATGACAAAGAAAATCCATTGAAGCAAATTTGATTTTCGATTTCGAATTGATTGAATTAATCGTATGGTGCGATGACATGATTAAATTTTAGCTAGGTTCACAATCGGTTCATTTCATAAGTATAACTGATCGTTTTGTTGAGATGAATAATTTAGATTTAAATATATTAACCTCTACATATATTTATATATATTTTTCGGCTAAAATCCTCGGTTGGAGATGTGGATAGATACAGGGTCCTTTCTTATAATTGTTACAATTAAACCAGATATTTTGTATGTTTTTTTATTACACAAAATCACACAAAAAACTTAATTTATTAATTCTTTGCATATAAATTAAAGCATATAAAGGAATGCAATTCACTACTTTCTCCAAAAATTATTTTTGATTTTTTGTTTAAGTTTGATACAGGCGGATAGGGCTAAAACTAAATTAGATTTTGAACTGAAAAAAATATCCACTGTATCTGAAATAAATCGAAGGACAACTGTGAGGTAGCAGTCACTTCCTCCGGTCTTAAGCTCTCGGCCTGGGTCGTGATTTTCCTCGTTGTTTCTTTGATATAATCGGACTGCTTTTAGAAATTAATTGAAAACAGAATACTAATAGGGGAACACGATATTACTAATATGACAGGGGACAGCCATTTAAAATCCCAAACAACGCGGTATATGGAAGTTAGTAAGGAATCCCAGAGAAGTGGCACATCTCACTCACACCATTTATATAAACAAACTAACACATTTTTAACTATCTATATTCTATAACACTCGGCCAACAAAACCAAAACCCGATACATTCATACTTAAATAAGGTTAACTTTTATCTTAAAAAAATATTAATAGCAGTAATAATAATCATGTAGAATTTACCTTTTTAACAACCGCTGTTCTACGATAGATTGTAAAATGCTGCTTCTAGTAGCCTAGAAGTCAGCTTTTAACAAAAATGTTATATCTAGACATTGGCTCTGACGACGGGTACCTAAGGTCGACTTGAACCCAGAGGATGGGAGTAAGTGGAGTGTCAGAGCGTGTCTAGATCTTGAATTCCCGTCAGGAATCACGAAACAGACAATACTAAAGCTTAACAAGTGGAACTACATAAATGTTCTGTACTCCACCTTGACGTACGGTAAAACTATTACATTATTAAATTTTATACACAAAACTTAAGCATTAAAATAAATATAAATATAATTATAAAGAAAAGGTGATACCTGATTGTTATCCCTTCGTCCATTTAACCAGCAATTCCTATAGCATGGTTGATGTCGATGTTATAGTTATATCAGTCCTCATTTATATTCCAAATTATATATATTTCACGCCAAAACAGCATTTACAAATCACAACACAATTGGAAATTTAATTGATCAATTTATTGACTTATTTTTAGATTTCTACACAAATTTTGTTTAATTATAAATAATAAAATTTTTCTTATTTCTACAAGTTGGTTTTTATAAAGGATTTCTTATAATATAATTCAAATCCAATTGTATAATAAACTAAAATTTGTTGTTTTATTCACTTGATTCACTGATCTATTCCATCAATTGTAACGGGGCTATGCGCCGTTACGCCAGGATATTACCAATAATAAAAAACCAGTGTGGCTGAAGCCAAGAAAAATCTCTAAAATGTTTAACTTATCTATTCATTACAATATAAATCAAAGCGAGACAAAAATGGTTTATAACTAAACGTAATCAATGTCGATAGTAAAAAGTCAATTGTATTAAACCCGCCCGTTGATTGATGACCCTTGTATGGTTTGACTTTCTTTATGTGACAATTTGATGGAATTGTTGTATTAAAATTACTTCACATTTACTTCAACAATTACAGCAACCTTCAAACCGACCAATATCGTTCATAAAGTAGTTTTTATATTTTTGTTCTTATATGCCCGTATGTCAATTTCCCTTAGTACATCAGAACATCACCCTCATACGCATAAACTCCCGTAATATATCTGTTATACTTTGTACCCTCGGTAAATGTCTAATATTTAATTTTCTGACTCACCAGGTTGTTGATGCAAGATACTGAATTATTATCTTTAATTTCCTTGTTCCGTTTCTTTAATCAGTGTGTGTTACCTGCGGTTTCCCCTATGTTATCCTTCCCAAGGACAGATACAGCTACACCTTCAACTATTGCACAATATACAGATATATAAGTTTTATTATTATTTTTTACAAAATCTATCTGTTTACACATTCCGAAGAACCAATGTAACAAAGAAAAAGAACAGAATCACAATATATAATATTTTTCCTTTTTTATTCAATCAATCTAATCTTTGAAGTTATTGAAAATTTCATACATTAACAAATATTATTTTTTTAATTTATTTTGCAACCATTTTCTTCACTAATCACTACGTACAGTTACATTAGTTAACCATTTTCTTCTGTTTTTTTTTTTGTTTCTTAATTTCAAACCAAGCATTTTTACAACTCGAAACCGACTACCCGGATCTTAATTTTTCCAAAATTATTAATATTAACACCAACTTGAAATCTAAGAATTTAGTTTTTAGAAAAAATATTAATTTAATCACAGATAATAACATTAATTCAATTTTAATTAATTATCGATCTCAAATCTAAATCGAACTAATTTGAAAAATATGCAAACGCATTCTATAAATAATTTTAAACGAATGGGTGTGAGGGAGATGATTGTTCAAGCAGTCGTCTATTTCTCTCTATTATCGTTGCATTATCCGTTTTCAAAAAAAAATTCGATCATGTTCACTTGTTTAGGATTACATCTATTGGGTGTACAAATAAATTTCCGACCTTTTTTACTGAAATAAAAGACATTAGTTTGTGTAGAAAATGAAAAAAATTTTTATTTAAAGTATGCTTCTTCGGAAGTTAAAACCTTCGCCCATCGTTCAGGCAATAAACGGATTCCCCGAAGGAAGAAGTCTGGTGGTTTCGGGGCGATCCAGTCATCGACCCATTTTCTGACGTTTTCATATGAAGTGAAGTGCAACTGTGCCAGGGCTGATTGCATCGACCGAAACAAGTGGTAATCAGATGGAGCAATGTCTGGTGAATACGGCGGGTGGGGTAGAACTTCCTAGTTTTGCCCATCCAAGTCATTTTTGACAGGTATAGCAATATGTGGCCTAGCGTTGTCATGTTGCAAAATAATCTTATTGTGTCGTTTGTCCCATTCCGGTCGTTTTGCAGCTAGAGCTCGCTTTAAAGCCATTAGTTGTCATCGATAAACTTGTCCCGTAATGGTTTCACCCTCTTTCAGCAGCTCATAATAGTCGACACCCTGCATATCCCACCAAATACAAAGCTTCACGTTCTTTGTCTCTTACGTCAAAATCACCAACTTTGAATCGTTGAAACCACTCTTTGCATGTTGTTTTCGATGGCGCATGTTCACCGTAAACTTCCACAAGCAAACGATTTGTTTCCGCTGCACTTTTCTTCAACAAAAAATAATGAACTAAAACTTCCCGCAAATGTTGTTTTTTAGGTATAAAATTCGACATTTTCAATTACATGAAAATAATTGTTGTTTACGCTTTGAACAAATGTCACTAGTAATTATTCAAGTTTGACACCTAACCTTAAAAAAAAATGTTTTGCCCGATTGAATAATATACAAGCAGTGATACTAACGACACCTATCTAAAAAGGTCGGAAATTTATTTGTACACCTAATATTTCATAATTATAAAAAGAAAGAATCAGCCACATATAATGTGTTTGTTTATGCTAAAATTTAAATTTACGATAATAATAAAAAAAAACAAATAACCGTTTATGATTTTAACGAAACTAATACAATTAATAAATCAATACAACTTGGAGCATTAAAGTCAGATCGTATCAGATAATATTAACGAAAATGTTCTAATATAAAGAAAATTAAATTACGTAGATTTTTCTTATGTTTGTTTTTAACAGAGTTAATATGAAAGAATTTGATAATGAAACAATACGTTTTTGGAGAATCGTGTTGTTGTAGAATCGATTAATAGACTCTTTATATTGTTGTTGATTGTATTGTATTTTGAAAATTACGGCTAAATTCGTGTTTTATCGGTGAGAAACCACTTGCAGAAGTTGATTTTGATAAAGTGATGCGTGACTTGAAAACTTAAAAAATTGCAAGTATCGATTGAAATGATGGTGACATAGACTTCTTAAATATTTTAACTTTTGTGAATGTGCATGTTGTGTGTCTAAAAGCGTACATCAGTAAAAATTCCATAGCGCCATCAAAACGATGCTTAGTAGGAGATCAGCCTTTATCATCAGCCAGTGTACCTCGTAAAAAGAGGAATGAAGTGTTTTATTTAAAAAAACTGTGTTTATTTTGTAGCCAAACAGCTGATGCAGCAGCAAAGTCAAGAAAAAAAAGAAAACTACTTCACCGCCCTCTATCGCAAAAACGTGTTATATAAGATATGCTCATTTAACATAAATTTTTACTCTAACAAAATAATAATCAAATAGCTAATGAATCATAAAAAAATGTCGTCATTGCCCCTAGCTCAATCGGGAGGTTTGTTGGTCGTGAGAAGATTCACTACACTGCTATTTTGTTTTTGTTCTTGTCTGATGACATTAAAATTATATAACCAAAAAGTTATTAATTTAATATAGTAATGGTTTAATGGATTGAAAAAAAAAATTAAATGCAAGTAAATATATAAAAAGAAACATCTAGTTATAGAAACGGTGCCTTTTTTGTTGATGCATTTCATCAAATACAACTATCAATCCCGTGATTGGTAGTACCTACACTCTCCCTCTTATCCTGCAACTTCCCATGATCCAATATACCCAAAAAAATATTCTAACGCATATTTAAATTAAACAAAGAAAAGCAAAAAACTCAAACTTTCCGATTACAGTTGAATTCATTTATTTAAATCATTGTTTTTTTTGAGTTTATTACTTCAGTAAAGAAATTAAAAATAAAATTATTAACTTTATTAAAAATAATAACTAAACACCAAATACCCTGATTATTTGCTCAGCCATCCGTTGTTGATTATATTATGATTTTCTTCCAATTTAAATTTTATTTATCCAATTCCAATTTCCAATTTATTATATATGCTAGGATTTTCCGCCACTATCCAATTTATTGATAACCAAATTATCTTGTTATCGACGTTCCGCAGTTATCAAATTTATTGATGACCAAACTATTTTATAGACAAATAGATGGTCCAGAAATTGTTGCAATAAAAGAAACGAAATTTATGTATGTACTTATTTATTTCGTTTATAACACAAACACATATGTACCATGATTTTAATTCAATTCAGTTTATGTAACTTAAATTTATTTATATGTATTATCTTTTAGTGTTTTTTATAAATTTTACATATACATATAAATTATTTCATTAATTCAAAAAGAAACAGTTATGCTTTTGACTATAACTTTGAAAAATATAATTTTCACTAATAGTTGAAAATATTACTAGAATTTAGATTTATAATTCATTTGGTTTTTAAATATATTATTTTAAGATAATATGTATTATCTTTTAGTGTTTTCAATTTTTTCATATCTTATATATTAATACGCTAACTTTGTACTTTGTACAGCCTAAGGCTTTTCTATTCGAATTTTCACTCATTCCAAATTTGCACTGCTAACTGATATTAGTGTAATCTAGATCTGAGAGATTTTTGAGATTTTTCGGATCATAAATAAAAAAGTTATAGACGAATTTAAATGTATTTTTGAATACAACTGCCTCCCCTCAAATCAAATCAAATGGGATCGTCCAAGTCTTTCTTTGTTTATAGTATTTTATATTTTTTTTTCAGTTAATGCAATGATTTGGTAGAGTATAGACGTTATTTTTCTTTGTTTTTTTCGACAATTTTGTAATGTGTGTGTTTGATATGATAGTTTGAGAGATTGTTAGAATTTTTATTATAGTATTTTATATTTTATCTTCAGTGTTTTTACATTTCATATCTTAAAGTTTATCGTATTCAAAGAGTTAGAGTTGTTTGTTTTTTTTATGATAGATGAAATGAATGGTAATGTTGTGAATGAATATTGTGAATGAAGCAATGAATGATGATTTAGAATTGAATGTCATGAATGATGAAATAGAAATTCCCTTAGTTGTTTTAATGTTTTTAAATTTCATTTCTTAAAGTTTATCGTATTCAAAGAGTTAGAGTTGTTTGTTTTTTTTATGATAGATGAAATGAATGGTAATGTTGTGAATGAATATTGTGAATGAAGCAATGAATGATGATTTAGAATTGAATGTGGTGAATGATGAAATAGAAATTCGCTTAGTTGTTTTAATGTTTTTAAATTTCATTTTTAAAAGTTTATCGTATTCAAAGAGTTAGAGTTGTTTGTTTTTTTTATGATAGATGAAATGAATGGTAATGTTGTGAAAAGTCTTTCTTTGTTTATAGTATTTTATATATTTTTTTCAGTTTATGCAATTATTTGGTAGAGTATAGACGTTATTTTTCTTTGTTTTTTTCGACAATTTTGTAATGTGTGTGTTTGGTGTGATAGTTTGAGAGGTTGTTAGAATTTTTATTATAGCATTTTATATTTTCTTTTCAGTGTTTTTAAATTTCATTTCTTAAAGTTTATCGTATTCAAAGAGTTAGAGTTGTTTGTTTTTTTTTATGATAGATGAAATGAATGGTAATGTTGTGAAAAGTCTTTCTTTGTTTATAGTATTTTATATTTTTTTTTTCAGTTTATGCAATGATTTGGTAGAGTTTAGACGTTATTTTTCTTTGTTTTGAAGAGGGATATCGTCTTCGCTGTTACTATGGGAATCCTTACGTAGCATTTCTAAGGAAATATCCGATTCACTATCGCTGCTAGAATAAGTCATTTTTGAATTTATAGTAATCTCACCAACCCTGGGGTTGAGGATCCTATTTTAATTATTAAAAACACTTCACAAACTTTTTTGGTTTCAATAAATTTATTAACAACAATGTAATATTATTTTTAATGTTGTACAAGCAGTAGAAGAACAAAAATAAAATATGATTTTTGCCTAGCTTATATACTAAATATTTTACAGTAAATAATTTATAACTTGTTTCGATTATGTGTTTTTTGTTACAATAATTATTGATGTACACTTAGTTCTTAATTTGTTATAATTATTTTGTGTGACTCCTAAATTGTGTTTTGAAAAGTGTAGTGGTTATAAGTTATATATTTGATTTTAATATACGTCCACTACAAATTCAATCACGACACCAAAGTACCACTTTATGTTCTTTTATTTTACAAACTTTTTCTTTTAAGATTATAAGTAGCATTTCTCACAAAGAAAATTCAATTTTTATTGTCATCTAAATATAATTTTATCAATTTTTCTAGATTTAAAAAAAACTTTTTGATCTGTTTGTTCGAAACCAAATTTGGAATTGACTAAACTTAAATCAACCATGACAGCATATTACATTTTTTTCATTTTTTGACGAAAGGTATTACCAATGTGATTTCGTTGAATCTTCGATGTGTTTTTTAGATGTTGTCTGATTAAAGGAATTTATTTGTTGCTGAATTGTGTTAATTTGAAGGTTTGAATTTTTAAATTTAAAGTTTTTCTTTTAATTTTATTTTTGATGGAAACCGAAAATTCTTATACCGATTTGAAATTACAATTTTTTTTATTTGGACGCATGTGCTGACGTTGCAATTTTTGGTTTGTCTTTGACATCTCTCACGAAATTTTCCTATTTTTCTTATTTCATTTTTCAATCTTTCCTGTAATCTGGCTATTTTCGTATAAAGTATTGGTCTATTTCTTCTTAGTTGCCGCCTTATCTGAGCCCTGAGACCCTTAAGCTTGTTATTATTTTGAATACCTGGTTCTACAGTAAGTCCTGGACTTGGAGGTGGTGTTTTATCTAAAAATCTTGCGAGATTCTTACGTAATTTTATTTTTTTGTCTCTATGTTTGGCTATTTTTCTTCCAGTTTTTCCTCTTTAGTCTTCTTTCTCTGGAACTCATGGCCGATAAAGGTTTTATTTGGTCTTTAAATTTTTTTAAAAAATATTTCAGTCTTTCTTTTTCGCGAAACATTTCATAACTTTTAGAATTTGATTTAATTTTCTCCCTACGCTTCTTATCATTTTCTTTCTTTTTTAGTTTCTTTTTCAATTAGCTTTTTATTTCTTGGCATTATTTGTCTCTACAACAAAATGGAAGCGATAATTTCAAGGGTTAGTAAAGCAAACATTCAAAAAGACAAACAGACCTACTAAAAAATCATTCCCTCATAAATTATCATTCAATATAAATGGGAGGGAATGACGAAATTAAGCATAACCAAAAAGATCTCGTGATATAACCTTTCTTTCAGAAATATTTTTTGGATGAGGTAACGATTCCCAAAAGCCTACTTTACTGTCTAATTAATAATTGTTATAGTATTTACCTTTTGTTTTTATTGGATGTGAAGTAATGACGGTCACAAATGTAATCTTGAAAAACTTAGATTTAATTTTTTTTGCAACAGAAACATATGAATTTAATTAACAAATTCACCATATTGGTAAATCGACAATGCCGCCTACTATCAAAAACAAATAGTAGCGTTCATGCTTGATTAACAATGCGTTCATAAATTGACTGTCAGTGAATGTATGAGGGAATGATTTATTTTTGTGAGACACATGTAAATATATTTTTTTGTGTTTCGTTTGTATATTTTTAATCTATTTTAAGAATACATATTTTTGTAAATCCATTGTGTTTTTAATCGATTTGTTAAACTAGCACCTCTGTTTTTTATTTGCTTGTATGCTGTAACTATGAGCGCAATTTAATCTAGAGCTTGCGACATAGTGAGGGAATGATTTTGGGGTCAATATATGGATTGTATTTTTTTATTTACACATATGCCTAAAAAATAATAAGAGCCACTTTTAGCCATAGTGATGTAGATTACCAAGAAATAATAGTTACCGTTATATGTTTGTTAGGTTTTTGTAACAACTAAAGGACAGGAATTTCGTGAGAACTACCCATTTAAAAAATTGCAACCAAAAATTAAAACGCAAACATGATAAACATACAATAAACGATAAATATTGAAATTTGATTCATATTTTATTGTTTGTAATTTGGTTTTCGCCGCCACAAGTTCACTTAATCAATATGTTTTTTTTAATTTTTCAATTTCAGTAATAATAACTAATTTTTTTTCAATTTCAATTTTTGATTATTACACTATAAACATTTGATTATTTAAAGAAAAAAACTATTTATTTAATAAGAAAAATAAATTTAAATTGTGTTCTGAAGGAATGTTTCAGAACCAATTTCAATACTTGATTGTGTGTAAGAAACCAAAAAAATTAAAAAACACTCAGATTGTTCTGAAGAAGAGTGTTCTGAAAAACTTAATAATCTTAGAAGAAGTATGAAAAACTTAATAATCTTTTTTTCAAAAACAAACTTATGAATCTTTTTGTTTTACTTCAGAAGATTCCCACTTCTTATGAAAGGAGGAGCCTTTTCCAAAAATCTTAACACAACTTCTAATAAGAATTTTAACTCCTCCTTACCGATACTAATCAAATATTTACAAAGAAAAAAAAAATAAACTTATAACTAACCAATCAAAAAAGATATTATCTAAACCTAAATAACATTGCACTAAATAATTAATATTTTACAATAAAAAAAACTGATCACCTAACATTGTGGAAAAACCCACATCTGGCAAATACCTTAAAACTTAAAAATTATAGAACAAAAAAAAACAAACAAAAGAAAAAAATCCAATATTGGTGGTCTTTGAATTGTTTTATGATCCACCAACATTTGATCCTTTCCTATTATCTTTATGTTTTTTTCCACAATGTTACTGCCACATAGTTTTAGTGTAATAAAACTAAGAATGAATATTTACAAAAAAAAAAAATAATAAAAACAATTATCCTAGCATTAAAATAAAAACTAATTCTAAAAAAAGTTCAAACGGTACGTATATCCGCTAGAAATAGGTAGATTTCGAGATAAGACAGTTTTGTGTGCCAGTAGAATCTGATCCATCAGATTAGTTTAAACAACACAAACTAATTTCAAACAGATATCGAACAAATTTTAAAAAGAAAATTAGCTACATATAAGCAAAACTATATCTATCCAACTTTGCAACAAACAAATATCAAATCTACCACAGAACATGTGTGTGACAATTTATGACACAAACCTATGCTATATACTATAATATGTCGTCCAATTACTGCAAAATATCAAAATAGTTTATTTCTAAGAAAAAAAATTAATTTTTTCTATTCAAACCTTTTTATTTTTTTTTTCATTGACTGTTATAAGGTTTTTGGAAATTGTAGTTATGGATTATTGCAAATTTTTTTGTTGAAGCCAACAAGTCAAAAACCTCTAACTGCAGAGGTTTATATTTATAAGAAACGGATTAAAATGTTTCCACAGACTCTAAATTTATGAAGTTTTTAAAAATATTAGTATCCAAACGGCCGTTATAACGGATTAAAAAACGAATTTTTTTTCTAGTATAAAGCCTCTAGTTATTTAACCATGTGTCAGATTTTTCTGATTTACAAACTTGTCCAAGATATTAATAAAACACACATGTTTACGGAAGGTTTTTTGATCTGGCTCCACAAATGTGACCGTGAGAGTGCCGGTTGATTCAAACGTATTTTGTGTTTTACAAGCTTTTTTGTTGGAGCCGCTCACTCAGAAACCTCCAACTGCAGAGGTCTTTTTTTGTAAGAAACTGATTAAAAAGGTTTCAAAAATTCTAAATTTGTGAAGTTTTTAAAAATATTAGAATCTAAACGGCCGTTATAACGGATCTAAAAAACAGAGTTTTTTTCTAGTATAAAGCCTCTAGTTTCTTAACCATATGTCGGATTAGGCTGATTTACGAACGATTTACGAAAATTTTTTTTTGCAAACTTTTTGTTGGAGCCGCTCACTCAGGAACCTCTAGCTGCAGAGGTCTATTTTTAAAACAAATTGATAAAAAAGATTCCAAAAATTCTAAATTTGTTAACTTTTTTAAAAATATTAGTATCCAAACGGCCGTTACAACGGTTTTAAAAAATCAATTTGATGTAACTAAATATATTTTTTGTTAAATTAATTTTGTTTTGTATTAATTCTATTTTGCTTAAAAGTTAAACACCGATTGAATTGAATTAATTAAAAATTTTATAAAACATCGAATGTTCTAAACAAAGAATCCCGTCTGCCTTTTTTTTATGAATGAAAAAAAAACGAAGATGTATCAACGTTAAGAAAAAATACATTTTTTTCGTTCAGATTCTTTACTTAGTTATTATTAGTGAGTTCAGTAATGTAATTTTTCGTTATTTTTTGAACTTAAGGTTTATTCGTTACATTTAGATTTTTAAGTTTTTTTGTTGATTGATAAAAATGAAATTAAACATTTATGATGTTTGAAATATAACGAATAAACTGACGGAGGGATTGAAATTAGTTTTATTATTGAATATGAGAATTTCACCGACGTTACACCATGAATTCAAGGTAAGAATCAAGATACTTAGCATTGAAATCAAAAAAACGTCGTCATTCACTCTATGCCAGGAGACCACCGAACTGCCGTTATTAATAAACCTGTATCTGGGATCGAGGTACCAACAGTAACCAACGTTAGGGTCGATGATCGATTCCAATACTCTTGAAGTTCCTAGGTACTGTCAGTGAGTACTGAGATCGACCATCCATCCATCTAACGTCAGCACCATTGAACCCTTGATACAACCAGTAAAATATGATCCGGGAGATGTGAACTCCAGCGACGACAACCAAACAAAAGAACAACCCTACCGAACGAAAGACATCATTCCCTGATGTCCTTCGCATGATGGACTCCAAGACTCTTACCGCTCATATCTATGCATTCATAAAGTACATTTCCAATCTTAGTCTTAATCATTGCAGGTAAGAACTTTGGAGCCAACTTCGCCGAGGACTTTTTAGTAGCGTCACTCAAATGATGTTGCCGTACAAACACACGTTGTTGTGGTTGAAAGGTCCGTAGCTTAGAACGTAGATTGTAATGACGTTGTGACTTCTTGAAAGATGCAGTCAGGCTTTGTTGTACGCGATTTCTGAGCATGGTCAGATGATCAGAGCGTTCTATTTCTTCCCCAACATCTTCACCAAGCCTGTTTAACGATCTCATCAGATGATAGATGTTCTCATCTGATATTGGATGCTGACCGAATAATAAATAGTACGGTGAGTACTTAGTGGCAGAATGTACTGCAGCCCGCAGCGCATAAGCAATTTCACCAATTTGTGAATCCCACTTGGTATGCTGACCCTTTATGAACGCTCGAATTGCTGCTAGAACTGACCTGTTGACCCGTTCTGATGCTTTGCTCTGTGGACTATAAACACCGGTTCTAATATGTTTGATGCCGAAATCTAACAAAAGATTTTGAAAGTTCCTACTAGTGAACTGTTTGCCATTGTCACTATGTAGAAACTCTGGTACCCCATATGTGAAAAACACTTCATCCTTCAGAAAAGCATTCACCTTCGGTGAAGTTGCGTTTTTTAATGGTTTCAATAATACAAACTTCGTAGCATGATCCAGAACAATCAATAATACCGTATTCCCAAGTGTAGAACGAGGGTACGGTCCCAAAAAATCAATATAGACTCTCTGCCATGGACGTGCTGTTTCGAATTGATATTGCATCGGAGGACGCAATATATGATTCGTCGATTTTCTGTATACAGACCCAGAAATGATTTGTATGCGATAGATTGGTTGGAGTGGGTTTATCGCCATTTCTGGGTTTAGATTAAACCGCTGCTTTGGTTTAATGCAAAAGCAAAAAAAACATCTAAATAAATTTGGGGTCGCCATCACCAATCATCTCGTGCTCTCTCAACAAGAAAAACTAAATTATTTCATTGCATTTCATTTAATTGATCTATCCATAAAACAATCGAACCTTAACATAATAATAAGAAAGGATAATAATGAGAGCAAAAAAATTAATAGATCTAAAATTATTAACAAAAAAAACTTAAATTACTTGCCTACCCACCACCTGTAAAAATTAATTTTTGGTTAAAAGAAGAGACAACACACACAGAAAATATTTTTTTTTTTGCTTCTAAAGTTTATCATTGTTGAAGGTGGAAACACATTACACAGTTTGTGTTGAATGTGGATACACAGTTTGTTTCATGAAGTTGAACTTATTATGATAACTGGTCATGATATATAATCTTTTTTTTTTATGAACCAAATAAAATGTTCTTGCTAGAACTTATTACAATAACTTACAATGGTATATCACTTCTTTTTCCATGAACCAAATAAAATGTTTCTGCTAGGACTTATTACGATAACTTGCAATGGTATCATTTTTTTTATGAACCAAATAAAATGTGGAACACGAAAAATAGACGTATTAAGTCTGTTTTCTTTTTAAAAATTGCTATGTGTACTTTAATAGTACATTATGATGCTAGGACGTAAAGCTAAAGATTTTAGACGGATGTGGAGTTTGCAAATCGAGGCGCTAGCCGAGATTTGCACTCACATCAAGTCCAAAATAGCTTACGTCCGTGCATCATATACTATTTTTTATTCGCCGCAAGCAAAATATTTTAAGAAAACTTGTTTATTCTAAATTAAAATTATAAATTTTCATGAATTTTAAAATAAAAATATGTGGAACAAGTAACCTTTGACAAAATATTTATTATTTTTTTCAAATTATTGTGTAGCTATGACAACAAATGATAACAACTATTTTAATTGGATAATGAAATTTTGAATTTGAGGGTTGCTTTGATAAAAATTTTTATTTTTCATAGAATTTAAACAAATACAAATGCTTTCACTTTTTTGGACGTAGCTATGACAACAAAATAAATAGTTGAAAAGTGATACATTAAAGCCGCAAATCACAGTAATAAAGTAACACTTTAAAATGTAGGCGAATAAAAAACTGTTTACCATATGTTATCAAATTTCATGCTATTTTTTACAGTTTAGTTTGCAAAAAGGACACTCAGAATATTTTTTTCTTCTTAAATATATTTAATATATTCAAACACCGTTTATTTTATCATTTAAGTTAAAGCTTATTTTAATAAATTTCTGATTAACAAAATGAATTAAATAAAAGTAGCAAAACAAAAATCCATAATAATATTTGTTCAACTTTAGTGGTTGAAGAGCCAAAAGCAAAAACTTGGACATTTTTTGAAAAACGTTCCTCGAGGTTTCGTCAAATAAAATCCTGTTTTTATTTTTTTATTATTTTTATTTTTAATCGATTTAATCGTTATTTTTTTGGAATCGATTTTTTTTCTGGTTTGTAAACCTATGAGCCGCGTAGCTTTAATTAGTTTTTTTTTCTTTCAAGTGGTAAGCTTATGGGTTACACTTTTACATACACTTTACACTATTAACTTGCTACTTCTTCAGTAGACTGTATTTTTTTCTTTTATTTATATTTACTTGCTTGTATTAACATGCTTGTAATCTCGGATTACCACTATAACACTAGAACTTGCACTACAATCTTGCTATTTATGAATTTAAATGATTTATTTTATTTTTATTTTTAAAAAATTAAACGTGTTTCGATTTTAAAAGGCAAGACGTATATGTCAAGCTCATGATATTTTAATACACGTTTTCCTTTGTTTACCAATACTGTTGTGCCCCGGATGCAGTATGTAACCAGATTGAATTAATTGAAATTTAATTAATCGGCAAATTCCTTCACCATCAATAATAACACCAAGTTTAATATATTTCTCACAACCAAAAATTATTTATTTATTTCTGTATCGTTTATGCACCAACAATAATTACTGTGATAACTTTTATAATTTTGCTTTGATTTACACTAAGTAATTACGATGAATTTTATAATAACTAATAACTTTATCATAATTTTGCTTTGATTAACACCAAGTAATTATTATGAATATTATTATTTGATTTTCCAAAATAGTTAAAATTAACTGCTTAGGAGCCTACAGCTCACACTTGATACCACACAACAACTGATTCTTGCTTGGTTTCTTCTGAACCTCAACAGCTATGGTGTACGTGACAAAAATGCCTTTTTGCATTTTTGTGAAACATACAAAATGAAAAATAGGAACTAGCGTTCTTATTTTATTTCAATTATTGACCAAGCTGGTGATGAAATCTCGAATCAATGGTTGAATCCAAAAATTATTAAACGTGAGGAAGGCTGTCAAAATATAAATAGTACTCGAAGATTTTTGAAGCGAAGTTACTACTCTGAAATATGGAAAAAATTAGATTAAAATATAAAAGAAGAATTTTTTTCACGATGAGATTTGTGTTTTATGTATTTTGTTTGGTGATCTGACTCCAGTTCAATATAAGTTACACTTGAACTAAATTCATGTATTTATTTACAATATAATTATTTCTTATAATGATTTACAATATATCAATTTATTTATAATAAAATTATTTTTTTATTAATTTAATTATTCTTTACTTTTATTATTATTTTACTGCGAGATTGGTTTCTTAACTCTGTGAACATTAGTGAAGAAAGAGATTGATTAATTTTATTTTTCTTGTTAAGTTATTTATTTAGATCGTATGCATTCGGGTTGTAATTTTAATTCCAACCGAATGCATACAGTCTGGATCGATATTATTCCATCAATTAGTCATTATTGCATCGAATTAGTAATCGATAAATTAAATTAACGCTACAGCCTACAAGATTCACAGGATGTTCAAATTTCAATGATGAGTATTTATAGGTTATATTTTACGCGTTTGATATCACTAATTTATTTAACTATCACGCAAATATGCGTGATGTTGATACGTGAGTTTTATTTGTTGAACCAGTTTTTTTTAATGTTAAACGTCAGATTTCGATTCTTTTCTTCTTTTTCTTCTCGAATTTTAGTGTTACCATATAAAAGTTTTCGGGAAAACGTTTTCAAAAAACATAACGAAACAAAATGGATAACGATTTTTCGTTGAGAATAAAAACACATGTAATAAAAAAATTTTTCACGTATGTATTTTAATAAAAAATGTTCTTATTGTGTTTATATCACTTTATGAAGCATTTAATTAGTTTTTTGATAGCACTCGAAGCACTTTTATGAGTTTTTAGGTTTATTTTACTTTTTTATTATTTAATTAGCCCAAAGTTGCTACGCCATTTGTAACACAGATTATTTTATTTCTTTTGGGGCTCTTTAATTTAAATAAAAACAATCAAAATTTCACTAAAAACACTTTTAATACATTTAATTTTTTTTATAATTAAAATTTTAACATGTTTCATAAATTTTGTTTATTTATTTTTATAAAGTGGAACTCATTTTTTAACATCCATCTCCTCTGATGGTTCGTGTCGTAATTAACTTTTATTCTCGAGACAATGTCGATGATGCAACAATTTTAAACTCTTCAAAACTAATTTTTGTTCACTTACTTTTATTTATTATAAACTTTTATTTACTTTTTAAACTATTTTATAATTTAGGTATTTTTTTTCTATTAACTGGTTTTTTCTTAACTAACACACTTTGTACGGTTTTATTTCAAGTCGCTAACCACGGTTGGTTGGCTGATTTTAATAGAGGTCTAAACACGGTTTCTAACAGACTACTTTTTCCCCGAAAAAGTTAGTCTCATTTATTGCAAATTTAATTTGGTTTAAAAAACCAATTGACCAATTAGAATTATCGTTTTGTTTTTTGTTCATAAAAAATAGGAAAAAATGTGTGTTGTTTGCTTGTTTTTTTCAATATTTCTTGAAATATTATATGTTTTTTATGTTTTTCAAGTCTTAATTGCATTGTAAGGATTGTGGGCTGGTCGAGCTTTTCTTTTTGTTAGGGACGTTGTCTAGCGGTGTGGGAGGGCTTTGCTCGGACCCAACAATCTATTCTGTGTCTCTTTATTGACAAAAAAAAAATCGTAGTACAGAGTGAGGGTGACAAGGTGAACCGTTCACCCGCCAACCCGTAGAACTTAGTCACACATTACGGAACCACTAGATTCAATAACTAATTCAACAACTAACACACAATAGCATTGACAACAAAAAAAGAACCGAATAAATTAGAGTTAGATACCTCAATACAACAAAAAAATAAATTATCAATTTCAATTAAACAATTTAATGATATACTTAATTATATATATATAAATCAACACCTTCCCTAGTATATCTCGCTGCTATTCTGCTGAACATACCTATTTGGTAACATATTTGGTGGCCTAACCAGGCTGTGGTAATGATGAACAAAAATTCAAGGCTGATGTGGTACGAAGCGTATATATAAATAGTTACTGGTGCTAACTGTAACGGTGCCTAACAAGGCTGCTGTAATTTTGAGCAAACACTCGTGCAGTTATAAATAATTTTTGGGCGTTATAAATAATTTGTATATATACATATACATATATATGATTACTGATTATAGTTTACCAGTGCCTAACAAGGCGGGTGGAACATTGAACAAAAAACTCGTATGATTAATAATAATTTGTTGGGTATTTCCAGACTATGATCTATGATGATAATTAAAATGTGCCTAACATGGTTAATGTAATGTCGTATAACCCAATTCAGCACCAACAATCCACACGAGAACACAAGTAATTACACGGGTTAAATCATCAACATTTTATTAACTATTATTATAAAACAACAACAATTAATTCTTAATTATTTCTTAACCACCAAAGGTAAAACTAACCGACTCGTTTCAATGTCCAGACTATTCTAAAAATTACAATATTTATGTTCTACCTTCACATCTTCTGTCAGTTTTTTCCATCTAAAAAAATGACGGAAAAAAGGAAAACCGGCAGAGCGGAATTTTCGTCTTTAGCAAAAAAGGTGAAAGTGTTTAAACTTAATTAACGTTTAACAAAACCAATAAGGTTTGCAAAATTTAAAAAGCTACCGAAAAAATTTAATATTATAAATTACAACAAACCAAAACTTATATTTGAAATACCTTAAAATTAAAAGTACTCTAAAATATTTCAAAAATACAAAAAAATTAACAATTATAATGTTTGAAAAATTACAGAAATATTATATATTAAAAACAAATTTAACTTCCAAAAACAACAATTCAAAAAAAAAATAATATTTACAACACATTTGAAATTTGAAAATTAACCCCAAAATTTAAAAATCCAAAATTAAAAAATTTATGTTCAATCAATTTCTGGTTACAACAAAAAAATATTTGAAATTTAAAAAAATTATATTAACAATAATCTAAAATTAAAAATATACCCGAAAATTACAGAAAGTTTACTCTATATTAAAATATTTTCAGAAAAAGTATCCAAATTTTAAAAGCCACAAAACTTTAAAAAACATTTACAAATTTCAAACTTACAAAAAAATTTAGAAAATAAACAATATTTTTAATCAAGATATCAAAATTTTCATAAAATTAATATCCAAAAAACATTGTTTAAGATTTAAGACTTACAAAAAATTTTCCAACTTTAACAAAAATTTCTAAAATTATAAAAACTTTCAAGAATTTACAAAAAAATTAAACAAAATAAATTTACTTAAAATTATACAAAAATTTAAAATTTCAAAATAAATGTTCAAAAGTTTTTAAATTTACAAGAAATTCCAAAATTTACCAAAATAAGAAATTTAAATTTTTCAAACCAAAAACAGATTTCATTTAAATTCAAACCTCCAAAAATTTTAACTTCCTAAAAAAATCCAAATATCAATATGTATATGATTACCATAAACTAAATTCAAAATAAATTTCCTAAAATTAGTTAAAAAAATATTCCAATAAAAATTTTCAAAATTCCAAAACTTTTCTAAACTAAAGCAATTAATAAAACAAAACTTTTAAAATTATCTAAAATTCTAAGATTGATTATAAAAATTACAAAAATTAGTAAAATTTCGAAAAGTACTAAAGAGACTAAGTACTAAAGAGACTAAGTACTAAAAAAAATGAATTAAAATTAACGGTATACATAAATAACCTTCTTTTAAAAAAAACTTTACAATTTTCCAAAAAAAAATTTATTTAAAAAAATAAAATCAATCTTTTAAATAGAAATCCAAAACGATTAGTAAAACTTCATTAGAAAAAAAATCTAAATAATAACATTACATAAAAGAATTAATTAACTTTAACAAAATTCTTAACAAACTTCCGGCAAAACTGACAACAGTACAAAAAAACTTTTCTCTTACACAAACAATATTTTCTAAAATTAAAAAAAACACAAAACATCTAAGTTTTAAAACGTTTCAAAAAAAATTTTATCTAAGAATTTCACTATAACTTACATAAGATAAAAAACTTTAGATTACAGAAATATTCACATAAAATATAATTAACATAATTCTCGAAATTCTAGAATTACTAAATATATATAATTTTCCCAAAAAAATTTTAACTTTAAAATTAACTAAAACTCTAAAATAACAGGAATTACCATAACTACAAAAAAAATAATAATTATGTATTTCCAACAAAATGTATTTCCAAAATGTATGTTTTTTAATAATTATGTATTTCCAAAAAAACCGGGTGATTATAAAAATTTAATTAAATCTAAAGGGCTTTTGAAAGGCTGTTCGAGTGATGATATCTGTCCGAAAAGCAAACACATGAGGTCTAGCTATGGCTCAGAAAGCCAGGGGCTAGCATTTTCCAACATGTGTTCTCCTGTCAGCCCAATATCAACACCCAAACAACCTGAATTGTGAAATGAAGGTGTTAGCTTTAGTTTACTTGGATGCAAAGACCGTGGCACGAAGGACAGACGATAATATCTCTGTTAACGTCTACTAACATTGTACCCAAGCTCACCCTAACAAGCTATGCTCTAACCAAATTTGTAGAAGACCATGAAAAAAAAAATGTAATGCGATCATAGCATGGTAAAGTATACACTCCACCGAGGACCCAGGGCCTGACAACACACACAGGGTGGGATGATACTGGTGAAAAGCACCAATGACCAACAAGGTCTATTTCCTGTTATTCTGCTACCCCTGACCTCCACGCGAAATTCCATACTTCACTCTAACTGGAGTCCGCGGGATCGTAAACCCTGTTGAGCTTTAACCTTAAGGGCTAATGCTCACTCCTGCGGTGATCACAATAACACAAAACTAACACAATTTAAAAAAATTAAACCCAAATCAGAAAAAAATTGTTGTCTCCAGAACAACACTGTTTGGATCCAAAGACCCAAAGATTGTCGCTCTAGAGCCCCACGTTGGGCGCCATCTTGTAATAGGAGGCATTTCCTGTAGACCGTGCAGGTCTACCAGTTGGTCTTGCACGCAAATTTAAATTCACCCTGCGCTAGCTCTAGCGGGCGTGAATCTTCTCGACCAACCTCTACACACAGAAGAAAATTTTAAAAATAGAAATAAATTGCGTTCCTCAAACACCACCCTAGATCTCCAAAAGGGAGATCTGCCATGTCACCACTCTCCCCTAAATATTTACACTAACAAGGAATTTTCATTTTAATTTAACTGTAGTAAAATTTGCATTACCTTGCACCTTCCGCAGCTTTCGTGGTTGAATCACTTTCCCTTGAATCCTTTCTTTGCGGTTATTATTCCAAACAAGTCAAGAGTTTAATAATTAAAACTTCCTTTATTACATTAAGTAAAAAAAATATATCCTTTATTACATAACATAGTTGGTTTATTATCAACCATGTGAATAGCGGTAGTTGCTTTTTCTTTTGACCTTGATGGTCATTTTTATGTTTCTTAACAGCGTATATTTTTTTTGGTTTTAGTTCTTATTAACTTATTATTATTATAATTTATTATTTCATTTCTTTTTTTTTTAAACTTAAATCAGAGTAAAACTTATTTGGTATGATTCTGTTTCTCAGATCGCTATTATCACAAAATATTTTCGGTTTTTCTTTATTTTTGTTTCTATTTAAAACCAAAATTTCTTCAGATTAAAAATTTTGTGAAGTTTCGCTTCACCACAAAAAAAATCACTTATCAACGCAACTAGCCAACTCCATATTTTAAAAATCAAAACCAACTCACTGATAAAAAAAATTAATTTTTTCAACTGCCAACCACCAACTGATTAATTAACGACAAACAAAAAGCAAAAAAATTTCTTCGCACGAGCAAAAAAAATTCGTCAGCATAAATTTTAGTTTAATTTGTTAATTCTTACAATTTTTTCATATTTAGGTAAAAAAATATATAGAAAATTAATAAAAAAACAATTTAATAACGGAAGTGTTGGATGTACATTGGAATGTTTAACCAGTTGTGTTGTTACACAAACGGGTTGAAAAGTGAGTGATCTATAGTATAATACCATAGGATGGAAAATGGAAGTACACCCAACAATTAAAATCTTGCCCATTACATGTTTTCATGTTATTAGCATCAATTAATTTATCTAACATTTGTAATTGATAATGTTGATCAAAATAGGAAAATTTTACATTCTTTAAACTAGTACAACCTTGTATACCAAGATTGTGTTTTATTAATATCTAGTAACTAATTATCATTTGCGAAATAGGGAAATTTTACATTATTTAAATTAGTACAACCCTGGACACAAAGATTGTATTTTATTATCATCTAGCATCTAATTATAGGAAAATTTTACATTCTTTAAATTAATACAACCCTGTACACCAAGATTATATTTTATTAATATTTAGTCACTAATTAACATTTACAAAAATAGGGAAATTTTACTTTTTTTAAATTAGTACAACCTTGTACACAAAGTTTGTATTTTATGAACATATAGCAGCCAATCATTAATTGAAATTGATAATGTTAATTTGAATAAGAAAATTTTGCAGAGGGGATTGTATCTGATTGGAAGGCTGCCGCTACAGCATTTTCATCGTAAATTAGTTAAATTAATTTTGTTTTTATTTTATGGTAGAATTTGAGCATCCGCTTGTGGTCGGGCTTTAAATTACGGATACTAAATAGAACTATTGTTGGAATTTCTATTAGTGTATGGAAAATTTATTTGAATGGAATGTATAGATTGAATTGTGGACTTTGAATTTTTATTATTTAGACTTTGGATTATTGAATTTAATTATTAAGACTTTGGATTATTGAAATTTGTGCTACAGCTGCACTGTTGGAAAAACTGTTTGGACTTTGTCGTTAATTAAAAATGTGTATAAAAAATACATTGTGTGATTTTTTATATGAAAGTTTTTTAGTGGTTTTATGTAATTGGATTTGGGAATACTTTGTATGAAAATAATTAGAATTGGGTTTGGGATGACTTTGTTTGAAAATTAATTGGAATTAGGAGAATTTATAGAAAGCTTCTTTTGTGTTTTGATTTAAGTCGTCTAGGCTTTTAATCATTACAGTCGATTTGGAATAATGGGTTTTTGTCGACGTTGGTCTCAGCGGGTTTGTTTGGGTGTGTGTTTGTTTGGGTGTTTGATTGAATGGGGTGGATTAGTTCAGTTTCTGGTCCACCACAAGCGTACTTAATTCATTTGTGGCTTTATAATCACCATTTGAAAATTTATTTTTAAAATAAGTAATGCGACCTTTATAACCACCGCGCTTCCGTTTTAAACCTTTAACAATTTCGGGTAAGGTATTTGTCTCATCACCAACCGATTCCGTACTATCACTGAGCATATTGAAATATTTGGACTTCAAAAATAATATATAATTAATCGATGTATCTTTACAATGATAAAATTAATTAATTGTTTTTATTAATTTACTAAAATTTAATAATATAATTTGAGAACCTATGCAATAACCTCTATTACCTGTGAAATTATTTAATTTATTTGTTTTATTTTGAGTTGATCATCCAATCAACATCACTCCCAGTCCTGTGAAATTAATTAATTTGTAATGGGCTCGTTCTAGTTCGTTCACGTATACGAGAACATTCATGATCGAACTGCGTCACCTGTGCTTGCCCCGTATAGCTAGCTCATATGCGGAGACTGTCGTCAGTTCGCCTTGCAGTTATAAACAAGAAACCCAAAAACAAAAACACAGGTAATAAAAAATTGACAAAAAATTATTCAAGGATTAAATCCATATGCTTTGCGCTACCACAACCTCTCGCACCGACCCGGCCCCAACACCATTAGGATTTATACACTACTTCACGAACAAAACATATCTATAATAGAACAGCAGTCATTTCTCCATCGAACTAGATATTTTCCTTTTAAATCCTATGCATTACACCTGGTAACATGGTATTCAGTTCACGACATATACGGTATTTCATACATACAACTAATTTAGGTGATCCAAAGATGAAGGGCGGTAATTCAACAAAAAATAAGTTCTAGGTATTCAAGTACAAGTAAATCACCGTATGCTCTGTGCACCTACAAAATACCAACAAAACTTTACAGTATTGTTGCTTGTATATGCCACGAAACTATTTATCGGTTATATTTTTTCTTTTAATGATTATAATAAACTAAACACTTCAAAATGAAAAAAAAAAACAACTACGATTCACAAATTAAACTCAGCAGATCGTAATAAACTTAACATTTCGAAAATGAAAAAGAAAAACACCATAATTAAAACTATAAAAATAACTTAGCACTTATTCTATGTTAATATATAGATTAAATTCAACTCACTAGCTTTAAGCTAAACGAATTAATGTCTTTAACTTTCAATTCTTATCCCATACATCGCCTGGAAACAGTATCCACATATATAAAAAAATTTAATCTCGTTTTCCTTGCTTGTTTTTTCTAAGTTTTTTTTTCTTCAATCGTAAATCAAACCAATTTTCATGAAAAACCGTTTAATTATTTCATTATACAGTGACTCACACCACTCTTGGTACATATTCTTTTATGGGACAAAAATAATTTCATTAGAAATTTATTTGTTTTGTTGTGATTAGGAGTGATTTGGCGATTAGAAAAAATGTACCACGTGACATGGGCATACCACACCTGGATTTTGGGCGGGATTGGATCAGTCTGCCCAGGTTTCATTACCAATAAGCCCGATGGCATCAAATAAATTTGTGTGGGATTATTCAATTTAGAGAAAACATATTTTTATTTTTGGGAACCTCTACGTGAGCCATAGCGAGATCGCTCCCACGTCAAAATCACTATTATTTTATTTAAGTACACATGAAAGTCATGTCCAATTTATTGATTTAATTCTTAATCTAATGATTCTACCAGCATCGAAGAATCCGTTTAACAATAAATATAATGAAAAGAAGACTTACAAAATATTCCGCACAGTTGTCATCCGTCGGCAGCAATGGTTGGCTTTTCGTCCAATTGGATTTGTTCTTTTACGTCTTGTAAATTATCACACTCCTACTGACACCAATCAATATCACCCTTCAATATTTATATGTTGTTGATGTGAACATATTCTGATGACATTAATTTTCAAAAAAACTATATACGGACGACACTGACTTCCAAGAATCTATATATTTACGGTGGTGATTATCTTGATACACAAATATTATCGGCAGTATCCTCGTTGCTTATACGGACGACATTAACTTTCAAAATTTGTATCCTAATAACGTTGAATAAGCTGGATCATAAACGTATTACCTTCCCAACGTTAAATCTAAGGACACATCTTCACTGAAAATCCTGGTAGAATCGAGTGATTCATGTTTTCTTCAATTAGCATCCAAGAATTTAGTTTGTCTTCAGAATGTCGAGTTTGGTTGCTTTTCTTTCAATGGCGGCTGTGGCGTGGATGTTGTTATTAAATTGTACAATCTAATACCCTCAGTTTACGAAACTCACATTAATTATCACAATAAGGAAAGAATTTCGTTTTAATTTTATTTACAATTTATTTTTTTCACTTTATAATTTATTGTACACAACCATCCGTAAGAAAGTTTTTATTAAATCTACAATTTTCTAATTTTAAGTAAATTGATTTTAATTTTTATTTGTTCAAAGCTAACAACCAAACTGACTATTATTCCCGATCAACCCTGATATATATTCTTCGGTTTCTTCGATTTTTTTTTCGTTCGGCAGTACTTCCGGCATTGTCAATTAAGACAAAATTTGATTTAGCAGTAAATTCTACCCACTAGATGGCAATCATTGAGAAAACTAATCTACTGACTGGACGAATAAAATACATATCACAGCTGATCAAGCATGAATTTGACAGATGACAGATGGTTAATTAAAATTTAATGAGTGAAGTTATATAATCCAAGTAGGTAAATGTACCATTATACTTACTTCTAAACATTGCCTAAGTTAGTTTCTATTGGTTGGTTTCATAAATAACAACTATACCATCAGAAATGAGACAACGTAATAATTGATGTTTTAAAATTTGTAGGTACAACTTTCAAGTGCGCATAGACCATATAGGTAGTGTTGCTAGTTTTGTTTACCTGAATTACCCCCGGGACAAAAGTAAAGATATTATATGGAAAGAACTAGTCAATTGATTCAGGTAATTTGGTTTGACTAAATTATGAATTTTCCGATGTCATGAACTTTATTATTTTTGTGTTGTTTACAATACACAAAGTATGAACCTCGAGCGTAACAAAAACTCATAACAAAAATAGTCAATTAGTCAATTAATTTCTCTGGTGATCACTGTTTTGTTATACTCTAGATTTTCTAGTATTGAATAACAAAATTGTATCTGTGAGAAGAAGATGACTAGTCTTCACTTGTGTCTATTGACACATGATCAACAATTAATTCAGTAAATTATTTGTGATGTAACATCACCCCGATGGAAAATCTCCCATCAAGAATAATATAAGAACTAAACCTGAATTTATTAAATGTATGTTTATGTAAATTTTTTGTTTTTACACTTCGCTAGAGTTGTAACCTAATTTTTGGTTTATAATCATTAGCGTTAACATTTTTTGGTAGAGTTTATCTAGTCGGCTAGCCCTGATGAGAATGATAAACTTTTTTAAAGTTTAAAATTTTCTCATTGGTTCGAAACTAGATCGCTCTAAAATTGTATGGATTGCAAAAAGTTTCATAATTTGCACCATAATTTTTTAGATTCAGTTCTTATATTATTCTTGATAGGAGATTTTCCATCGGGGTGATGTTACATCACAAATAATTTACTGAATTAATTGTTGTTCTTATTATTTTATTATTATTCACTCAATTAAAAATATTTCATCATTACAATATTAATTTTAAAATACTCCTGCCTAAAATGTATTAAAATAATTATATCTTAAAATTTATAGGGGAAAAAATTCAACCAGTTACTATTGTTATTTATTATTTAATTTTTATGAACAGGTTCTTGATATTATTCTATACAGGGTATTACTATATATATTCATAACAGTTTTATTTTGAGTTGATCATCCAATTAACATCAATCCCAGTCCTATGTAACAATATGGTTAATATTTATTGCTTTTTGTAAATATCTTAGCACTGTAATCTTCGAATAAATTAGCGTGCACATAAGATCATTCCATTGTATTACTGAGCAAAATGGCTTCATAATCCGGCTCGAAGGACCAAAAAATGTTTATTATTTGTTAAGAAAATCCGAAATTATGTGATTTCACTTTATTAGAATGTTCAATTAGTTTTATTCATTTTATGAATATTTTATGAATTTTATTTAATCATTTTAAGTTTTCGATTTTCACTAACAACACAATTTTATATTTTATATTCCAGAAACATTTTATTTACATTTAATATACAAAAATACATTCCGTGCTTATGCACCATGAGTTCCTTTTATACCAAACTTGAAAGACAAAAAACGTTCGACAATAAAAAGAAAAAGAAATGCGAAGAAGGTGGAAATGACAAAGCAAACTTAAAATAAGTATTTTGCTTTAACACTAATAATTTTTTGTGTTTTACTGAATCTGGTAATACTATAATGTAGTTGGAATAATCCTCCCATTTAATTCAATTTCTACGGAAGTGAAAAAACGTTCTCATTATTCTGAGAACCATCAGCTAACACGATTGACAATTCTTTTGATTTAAATTGTTTCTCTTTCTTCAAAAGAAGTTGGTACAATGAAAGAGAAACTACACTGAGTTTAGCTGCTGTGTCTAAAATACCACTTCTCTTCGAACCTAAAATATTGTTATGCGCCGTGCCCAGGGCTATTTAAAACACAAGGGCTATTTAAAACACAATGTTTTATTAAAAATAATTATTAATATTTATTTATTTATTTTCACTTTCACATGATTATCAAAGAAACACTTCTCAATTTTACTCTTAGTAAAACTAAGAGGAAAATAATTCGATTCGCTAACGAACACTGATACTTTAATTCTAAGTGGTGTGATGTTATGCCTATCGCCCATAATATCATTTATTTTTTGAAAATATGGCCAATTGTACGCATTTAAGGAAGTTGACTCCGATCCAGTTTTTGGATCCTTTAATTTTTTATAAGTGTCCATCAAATTATTCCACTTTTTTGCACTTTCTTGACTGTACCGAACAAGTTCCAACACCAAATTATCAAATTTTGTATACTTTTGGATGCAGCGCAATACAAAAACTAAATACATTGGCAATTCGGTGTTGGAACTGTACCGAAAATTGCTCGGTACAGTCGAAAAGAATTCACTATAAATTCTAAAACCTAAATCTAGTATTCTAAATGTTTATCATTTTGGAAAATATGTTTATTATACGAAAAAATTAAAACATAGCTTTGAGGTATAACAGAATTTTTGTTTTATTTATTTTATCAATATATTTATATTATATACAATATGAGAAAGAATTGAAATGGCATTTTTTGCGAATATGTACAATATATATTCGCAAAAGATGAACATTTCTATTCTATTTCTATTTCAGTAAATAATTACTCTAGGATCATTTAATTTTAAAGGTATTATTATTTGATTTATATTATAATTATTATCAAAATCAATTTTATCATCCGCAATGAATTCAAAACAATCATAAAATTGTTCTTTTATGATTTTTGGTTTTTCTATTATTTTATCAATCCGTTTATGTAAGTATTGATAAAAAAGATGGATAATAAAAATCGTTGAATATATAATTAAATTGAAATATAAATAAAATCGTTCATTAATTGCCATATTTTTACAATTATTTTCTGTGAAGATTTCAAATTCTCCATCGCATATGTTGATATTTGCCATTTTTATATTTATTTATTATTATTTTTTTATTTTATGTTAATTATTTCTTAGAAGTGCGGCTTTTTAATTCCAATTCATAAGAATCAATAACAAAAACAAACGATATAATCATTTATATAGGTGTCCTGCCAGCAAGTTCTGTATTTGATGTTTGTATTAATCTAAAATAAAACAAAATATGTCTAGTAACAAGAATGTTAAATTAATATGACATCTTACTTCCAGATAATATTATATTGACTGGTTTTTAACTTAAATTGTTCTTTGTTGGCCCCCCTTGCCTCAATCAATCCATTTATTTCTTCTTCGGTCCCTAAAGGTTAAATTAATAAAACATATATAATAATAATATAAAACATTTTGTTATAACTTAAAATAATCATGCAATGTATCTATATTACATAAGTACTTACATCGTCTGCTATATTGTTTTCTTGCACTCATGTTATTTTAATTATATTATGTATTTATTTTTTAATATAACATAACCTATAATAAGCTTAAAAAAAAAGATTTGACATTTCGAATTAGATTTTTATGACAGAAAGAGACAGACAATAAGTTACTTCGGCAGCATACTTATTTGAATAAGTTTAGAATAAGTTACGTTCCACAAATAAGTAGTCGTTTGGAAAGCACCCTTAAACTCTATTTTAAAATAAAGAGTTAAATTTATTCTCCTCATTCACTAAAACACCGTATTCCTCCTTTTCTTCAAACAATTTTGCCAGTTTTAGTAGCATAAAAATTATATATGTAGTGTTTTCCATCTGTGATAATTGAAAGAACTGCTTTTGTGTAATAATTTTTTGATTGATTGTTATTTTTTTTTTTTTTTTTTTTTTTTTTTTTTTATTTTTCAGATAATGGCTTAGACTGTTGGGTCTACATCACCAATAATAAAATACAATGGTGCCCAAAGTTAGGATGAATAATTAGTTATCATGTTTCCATGATTGAATATTGGACTCAACAAGGCAGCTCCTGAAAATTAGACAGGGCTGTGTTGAGTATCCTCATCAGTCATAAAAAGTGAATAAGAAATTATCTCTCCTAACTATGGTTGAATTTAATAAATTTGATAAAAAATAAGTATTACAATAATTAGTAAAATCTAATACCCTTTTTACGTCATGGCAGGCCGTTAATACATAATTAAGAAATTACAAAACCAATAGTTTTATCATTAAAGTTAACGAGTATCAAACAAATGAATAGATTTCAAATAAATTAATTAATTTATATCATATAATATCTGAGTGAGATAATTGAATTAAGATTTAAAATAAATTTGAAATTTATAGTATAATTATT
Organism: Diogma glabrata; assembly: GCA_963693315.1. Lineage (NCBI taxonomy): Eukaryota > Metazoa > Arthropoda > Insecta > Diptera > Cylindrotomidae > Diogma > Diogma glabrata. Next base: position 105,287,317 of record OY856188.1, read on the forward strand.
TTGAATGAGTACTTCATAAAGAATTTTAATTTTATTTATAATTTAAATGAATTGATAACTTATGATTATGATTCTAGTTATGTTAAGTTAAATAGTTATATAATACAAATATTTATAACGTTGTTTGTCACAACGTTATGCCAAGGGTATAATAAGTACGAAATTCAATAAAAAAGGAACCACGCCCAATGTGGCCTCAACCCAGAAAAATCTCTTCTACCAAGTCACAAAAATGATTTAATGCATTTAGTAATAATAATAATAAATTTATATAAAAAAACCTTACTGAATTAGGTGAATGGTGGTCTTCAATGATGGTAGTGTCCTTCGTCCGGGTATGACGCTACAACAGATGACTTCCAACAGTACGTTTGAATGAAACTCTATTTGTTTGTTTTACATTGAGTTAATTTTGGATGGTAATTAGAGCACAACGACGCTGATGAAATTTACTTTTAAGCTCTCAATCGAGCTTGGGTGGTATAGGTTGAGTCCCAAAATTTAGTGCCTTAGGAACATTTCTTATATCGAAACCGAATCAATGATTTATGATGAAGCAAAAAGGTGAATTCAACGGCCATCATCGTATGAAAGCATCTTTTCTATATCACCAATATAATCACACCGAACAATTAACTACACAGACACATGAATGTTTTTTTTGCTCTTTAAATTTTCTTTATTTACTCTGATAATTCAAGATTAAAACAAACTTCTTTTCAACTAGTTTCAAATTTAAATATATGCAATATCACAAAACTTTATCTTCTTTTACATTCCTTTTTTTTTGAATCACACAGAATTTGAAAAAAAATATGATCGAACTCTTATTTGATTTTGTCATAAAATCATACTGACCAAATCTTTAATAATTAATTTTCAAATATAATTTTATTTTTTTTTGATTTGATATCACAAATTAATTTTTAAAGTTATTTCCTATCGTCACTGGTTTTATTGGTAGTAAGAGTTTTCACTACAAATGAAACACCAAGCCTTAGATCAAAAAATGTCTTTTTTTATTACAAATATTTCGGTCCTTTTTTTGGGACCTTCTTCAGTGTTTTTTTTTTTTTTTTTTTTTTATTCTATGTTAGGCATGTTTAGTGTTAACCAATATAGATCAACGTCTCTGAATATCCGAAGATACCATGCTAACTAAGGAACTAGGGCTTGAAAGTATTATTCAATTTTCTTTGAGGAATTTATTAATGTTGATCTTAAAGTTTTGAGAATTAAAATTATCAGGAAAGACCCACGCCGGTAAGGCATTCCAGAGATGAGAAACTCTGTTAAAAAAATCGCGTTGAAAAGCGACAGTTCTACACCTAGTCACTCGAACCGTAAAAGGATGGGCTGATGTTGATGCTCTAGTGAAACGCGCAAAGTTTGCTGGTTCAGGCAAAATCGATTTGATCTCCGCAGACGTCCGTTCGTCCATAATATACTTGTAGAATACCGTCAAATCAGCGACGTCTCTTCTATGTTGCAAGGAATCAAGCTCGTTAGTAAGAGTCGAGTTGCCGATCAATTTAACAGCTCTCCGCTGTACAGAATCAAGACATTTCAAACTACTTATGTAAGCTCCTCCCCATATGTGAGAACAATACTCCATGCAGGGACGAATAAATGATTTATATATTAAAAGAAGCTGCTCGCTATTAAAAACCTTACGACAACGACCCAAAAATCCTAATTTTTGAACAGCGTTCTTTGCTAGGCTAAAAATATGAGAATTCCATTTCATACTATTTTCAATCTCAACTCCTAGAAGTTTAATAGATTCTTTCTCTTCAAGATTATTTGAATCAAACTTTAATAAAAATGGATTAGGTGTTGATAATCTAGAAAAATGGCAAACTTGAGTTTTACTTGTGTTGAATTCAACACTGTTAGCAACTCCCCAATCTAAGATGGTTTTTAAATCAATATTTAATGAGTCTATCAAGTTTGATCTAGCGATATTAAGATTTGATGGTGCATACAAATTTGGCATTTCATGTGACGCATGAAGTGTGCTATCATCAGCAAAACTATGGATGGGATTAACTGTTGAACCTAGCAAGTCATTAATATAGAGAAGAAAAAGAGTAGGTGATAAAGCGGAACCTTGAGGAACACCAGCGTTAGTTGAAAAGATATTCGATGAAACACCATCAACATTGACCTGAAATTTGCGCTCGGAAATAAAGCTTTGTAACCAAGAAATAAGTTGCTCATCTAAGCCGTAGCATCTCAATTTGCAAATAAGATTGTTGTGCCATACTTTGTCAAACGCTTTGGCAATATCAAGTGCGACGCCAAAGGTCTCACCATGGTTTTCAAACGACTTGTTCCAGATATGCGTGACAAAAGAGAGTAAATCTCCCGTCGCTCTTCCTTTACGGAATCCGTATTGTCTTTCATTAAGTAATTTTGACGACTCTAAGAAGCTCATAATATTAAAATTAACATATTTCTCAAATACTTTAGAAACAACCGACAAAATTGATATAGGTCTGTAGTTTCTTGGATCCGTTTTAGCGCCCTTCTTTGGAACTGGTTGTACACTAGCCATTTTCCATATATCAGGAAAAATCCCTTTCTTATATGACAAATAGAAAATTTTAGTTAGGATTGGTGCTAACTCTTTAGCAAAAGTTTTAAGGATAATTGGAGGAATTCTATCAGGTCCAGATGCCTTATTAGTATTGATTTGTAAGAGCATTTTCCGAATGACATTTTTACGAAAAATAATCCGCCCCATTTTGTTAGAAACTCTAGGAATTGGTATAGGTAGAAAATTGGGTTCTACTAATGTAGAATTTAACGAAAAACAGTTACCTAATAAATTAGCCTTTTCTTTGGGGTCAATAATAGGTATATCTCTATCAATAAGAGGAGGTATAGAAGACTTACAAAAATTTCCTTGAACAGCCTTGGCGGTTTTATAAAAATTTCGTGAACCAGTAGGGTGCTCAGCAAATTTATTAGCTTTTTTCCTAATAAATAGATGTTTCTCTGCATCTATTAATTTTCTACATAAATTTCTTTCTATTCGGTATAATCTAAGGTTTTCATCAGACTTGTTTTGAATAAACTTTTGAAAAGCCTTTTTTTTAATTTTTATTGCTTTTTTGCATTTACTTGAAAACCATCGATCAACCTTCGGAACAATCAAACTATTTGGAACAAACCTACTCATACCCATTAGTATTATTTTTGAAAAATTAGAAGCAACAATGTTTGGATCTTGGCTGGAAAGACAATTGCGTTTCCAGGGAAACCATTTAAAGAAATCTCTAAGTCCCTGCCAATTTGCAGCTTTATAATCCCAAACAAGACGAGGATTAGCTTTAAACTGTTTAGGTACTTGTATATTTAAATGTGTGGAGATCAAATTATGATCTGATCCACCCAAAGGCTCTGATACTTTAAATTGAACCAACGTAGGGTCATTTATCAAAAACAAATCGAGCAAGTTACTTTTTTGGCCAAGAATGTCAGGAACTCTGGTAGGCTGATCTATTATCTGAGTAAAATTATGATAAAGAGCAAAAAGTTCAGCTTCTTTACCTAATTCATCAGTTTTAGAGCTGTGTGTAAGCCATTCTTTATTATGAACATTGAAATCACCAAGAACTATAATTTTAGCGTTAGGATATACAGTCAACCTATCTATCTTTTCAGATAGGTCATGAAATAAATTTATGTTCTCCGGTGAGTTGGGCGAGCGATACAATCCAAAGACAAAAAGAGTTTGATTAGAGCAGGTAATCTTAAGGGAAACCATATTGTGAAATTTTGAATTTAATTCAAAATTATTTATTCTCACATATGGTACAGAATTTCTAATAAACGCACAAACACCATGCTTAAAGTAGAAAGAAGATTCAAGCTCATAGTTAGGACAAACATATTTAGTTTTGTCCAACGATACAGCTCTCGCGCTGATAATCGTTTCCGTTAAAAAAAGAATATCAGGCTTAAGATTCTCAAGATAAAGGTGAACTGCATTAAGATTGACGTTCAACCCTCTTATATTAGCAAAATTGATAGACAATTTCGACATTTTAAATTATAGTTAAATTTAAAAATAAATCTGAAAACAATCCTCAAAAAAATTCCAACTAAAACCAAACAAAAGATCAAAAATGATATCTAAATTGACAATTCTACCAGCTGGACAACTTGAAACTATGTCTAAGTTTAACTGTCGAAATTGCCAATTCAAACAATGGATAATAAATTAATGGTTCGACATAAGATATTGAAGCAAACAGATTAAACCAAACCAAAAACAACGATTAAGGATTAAAAGGAGACCGTGAAAGTTCTTATCTCTTAAAAGTAGTATAGTAAGTATAACTGTGAAATTGCAATTGAAGTTTGGGTTAATTTTGTCTTACACTTAACAAATTAAATTTAAAATGAAATACAATGTAAAATAATTGTACCTACAGCACAGTCGTTGCTGTTAATTTAGTATTAACAAAATATTAAAAAAAAAATTACTAAATAAATTGTAAAACTTATCTTAATTTCCTCCTGAACCACCGGTAAGGTAAAAATTTTAGATATATTATCGTTTTTCCTAAATTTTCTTCAAATTTTGTTCTTAAGTTAATTATTTCTAATTTTGTAATTTTCTTACCTAAAAATAAAAAAGATAAATAGTGTTAATTAGTAAAAATTAAAATTTATTGATATTAAAGTAATAAATATAAAAGAAATTTAATTATTATTTTTTTGCCAAATTTCTTATATTCGAAAATAATACACAGCCGTTTCGTTTGACAGCTGGCCTACTATATGAGGTAATTCTTATGTGTTATCCTGAACACTCATTTAAACTTAATACTGAACAGCAAAACTTATTTTAAAGTTATGATTTTCGGCATCATAATCGAATCAAAGTTTAACTCACCGATTGATTTTTTAAATAAAATCATACTGACCAAAGTTATGCAAAATCATTGTTTAAATATTCTAAACGAATGGAGCGAAGGAGATGACCATTCAAAAATTTTGTACACTTCTCTCTGTTGTTTTAGTTTCCCAAACAAAGGAATTTAATCGGTTTTGTAGAACGAGATCGTCAACCAATTATATAAAAAAGAAAGAAGGATCGACAACATATAATTCGTGTTTGCTTTGTTTTCAGTTAGCAAAGTTATGTCAAGAAAATGAAATAACAATATCGTTAGCATTCTAATTCCTAAATGAAAAAGATGATAAAAACTTCAAACATTTCAATACGAGATTGTATCAGACAGTATCAACAAAAATAAAAAATGCATTTACAACTAACTACATGAGTTTTACATTTTGTTTTAATTAAAACAAAGTAGAAGAATGTTTACGAATTTAAGCAATGCTAATTGTGAGACTGATAGTTTTTTTTAATAGAAATCGATACTGAATCAACACGACGTGTTGTTGTAGCAACGCGATTAATTAATGGTGTTGATAATGAACCAGGTAATGTATTTTTGTTGAACTAAGTTGTTGTTTTATGTAGTTACGGATGTTAAACTTTAGGATTACCAAGTAGTGAGTTTATAAGGGAGAGAAGAAATAGAACAGTGTGGTGACTGAAGAGAATGTATCTTTGACTGTTCGTTGATCGTTAAATCTCACTACCAAGGCATACATTTCCTTCAATCTACCAATACAGAACCTGAACTCGTTCTGGAGTGGGGTGTAGACTCTCTTATAAATACTACTGGCTAGATAATTCCTCAGATTGCGGCATAACATATTTTTATAATGATTCTATACACTTTCCAATGTTCTTAACTATAATAATTTGGTGAAGATATATTTAGGTGTAATATAAAATATTATTGATTTTAAATATTTCCTTTAAATCATATTTCAATAAAAATGTATATTTAAATCTATATGAAGAATATTTAATGCAGTTCATTAAAATGTGAGAAGCATTGTCTACAGTATTGCATACCGAACATATGTCATCATTTGTGACTTTAATCAATTTAAAGTATTTATTATCGAAACAGTGATTAGTTCTCAGTCTGTTGATTCTGTAAATCGTGTAAGAGTCCAGATTCTTTTTATGAAACCAGGGTTTTTTAGATATGGTGTGATTTATGTTGATAGCATGAGTAGAGCCCTTAACAATAGTTTTTTCTACAAATATTTTCTGCCATAATGAATAAAAGTGATTGATTTGGATTTTACAAGATTCATCAGGAGGAATAAGAATGTTCAAACGATTTCCGGAAGCAATCCCAGATTTAGCCGCAGCATCAGCAAGATCATTACCATATATGCCAGAGTGATTTGGTATCCATATAATTCTGACTTTTATGTCATTGATGGATATGAGGTTGGTTAGTAATTTTTCGTAATATTTAAATTTAGAAATATGAGAAGTATTGGAAAGAGCTATACAAGAGCTTAATGAATCAGAGAATATAGTAGTTTGAGATAAATTGGAATATAGAGGGAGCTTTATGGCTTCAAAGATGGCGACAATCTCGAGAGATTTGATTGATACTGATTCAAGAACATTGAAAAAATGTGTGGAAGAGTCATAAGAATTAAATATACCGGTTTTCCTTTCATTCTCGTCAATGGATCCATCTGAATAACAGCAGTTGGAGTAGATAAAAGAATTTATATAATTGAGACTGAGGCGTTTTTTATTATATAAATTCCACATATCCTTATTGGACAACAATCCGTGTAATGACGTATCTATGATCAATTTATATTGAAAGAAGGAAGTATCCAAATTCTGAATAAGAGAAACAGTAGGAGTTTTATTGATGAGAAATCTATATTTATTATAAATTAAATTAAAATGTTTGATAATATAGTGAGAAGAAATTATGGAACCAATATATGTACCCTTATAGATTTGATGTAATTGGTGCGAATAAAGTAATTATGTAATTGGTGCGTTAAAAAGCAAAGGACTTAATGGATCCCCCTGAGGAACACCCAAACTAACCTTTTTATTAATCTTAAAATTGTCATCATTAAAGATGATATTCCTATTGATAAGTCTATCATATATCCAGTTAATATAAGAGGTGGGAATGTTAATTTCTTTCATTATATCATATAATATATCTACATCTACATTATCAAAAGCTCCCTTTATATTTAAATCAATCAGATGTATACAGCAGCCATCATTCTTGAAACGTAACAGGTTATCCAACAAACAAAATATCAGAACGCGAGATGATCTATGTTTTCTAAATCCAAAAGAGAATTCGGGAAATATGGAGTTGTCAGAAATAAATTTGTCCAATCTGTTATTAATCAACTAAGCCATAATTTTATAAAAGACTGGGAGAAGAGCAATTGGACGATAGTTTTCAACTTTGGAATTATCTTTGTTCAATTTGAGGATAGAAATAATCTTGGAGGTTTTCCAGTTGGAAGAAAAACACTGATCTCGCCAAGCTTTATTAAAGAAATCAGTCAATTTCAATAAAAAATTCATGTCAAAGTTTTTGATTAATCTATACGAAATTTGATCAGCACCTGGAAGGGTGTTATTGGAATTATTTATGATTTTTACAATTTCATCAATTTCGAATTCTTCACAGTACTCTATAAGAGGAGAGGATTTATTAGTAAAAATAGAGGTGGAAGAGTTAACATCGAAATAAAGAGCCATGAATCTTCCTTGATGTTGAAAATGTAAGAACTTCTCGGATTTTTGTTAGTGAAACATCGTATTTTGTTCCATATAGATTTAATGCTGAAGTCAGGATTAATACTGGTGATAAATTTAAGCCAAGAGTTTTTCTTTTCTTTTTTAATTTCTTTTAATAATTTGCAAGTGGCTCTCTTCAAACCTAAGTAAGTGAACCGATTGGGAAAATGATTATAGCATCTCAATTTACCTCTTTTAACTTTCCAGAGATTCTCGATTATAGGATTCCACCACGGTTTGGCAATATTTTTATTTAACTATAAGAGTTATTATTAATTATTATTTCCAAACCCGTTTGAAAATCATTCAAATCAAAAAAATGATCGTGGTTTACGCCTTGAATTACTTTTAATGCCTTAGTATGAGCTATTTGTTTTTTATTTTTAGAAGAGACATTAAATTTGTGCAGATATCTAATTATAATGGGTAAATGATCTTGTAATGGTGTAACGGCACCTCTTATTGGTAGAGCTACCGGCTACGCCAATTGTAATGGGGTCGGGGCTATGTTGTAAGAGGGGACGCGCCCTGCTGTGACCTCGAAATGTTGAATTGATTCAATGTATCGATTTTATTTTGGCGATCTACTGATCTTTACAATTGTATGAGTCGTACCGTAGTTATCGGTTTGATTCGAACCCTGTCACTTTGTGGGATTTAAACAAGAAAGGTTCACTTACCTGGTTCAAACCTCTTACCGTTGCGGATCTCAAGATCGTGGTTTCTCTTGGTTGATTAGTTTTTTGTTGGAAACACTTATTTCTTGTACAACTTTTCACCATTTATTTACTAACAAAACTTGAGAACACAATGTGTGATTTACTAATTTTAAGTTTAATAATTTTTTGCAACACTAACTCTCATTGATCGAGAAATTCGATCAATGTGACTTTTATAATTTTCTAGATTTATTGATTTTATAATTTTTCGTTGCTCGAGAAGTTCGATCAACATTAATTTATTTTTTATCTAAAAATTTGATCACTTCTCATTGATTGAGAAAATTTAATTAATATTAATTTACTCTATATTCAAAAATTTAGTAATTTTCCGTTGATCGGGAAATATAATCAACCTTAATTTATTTTTTATTTAGTAATTTAAGCAATTTTCGTTGATCGTGAAAATTTGATCAATAACTTATTTTTTATCTAATAATTCAAGCACTTTTCATTGATCGTGAAAATTCGATCAATATTAACTTATTTTTTATTTAATAATTTAAGCAATTTTCGTTGATCGTGAAAATTTGATCAATAACTTATTTTTATCTAACAATTCAAGCACTTTTCATTGATCGTGAAAATTCGATCAATATTAACTTATTTTTTATTTAATAATTTAAGCAATTTTCGTTGATCGTGAAAATTTGATCAATAACTTATTTTTTATCTAACAATTCAAGCACTTTTCATTGATCGTGAAAATTCGATCAATATTAACTTATTTTTTATTTAATGATTTTCTTTTTGTAACACTATTTTTCAGAATGAAACAGAACACAACACTTTTCAATATTATTTTATGTAAATTCGCTCTCCCGGCGGGCGTTATTACTGCGTTTTTAGCTTTCGGACTTCAGACTAACTTTTCATTCAATTTTCTATTTTATTTATAGTAAATTTGAATGGAAAATTAACCAATCACAAAATAGTAAGTTTTTTCTATTTTATGAATGAATATGAATAGTAAAAAAAAAAACTACTCAGCATTTTAATATTTTTAATTAGAATTTTGTATATATTTTTTGTATATGTTATTAGATTCGTAATTTCCGCTGGTCGAATTTAATTGTTGTTGTTAGGTTTAATTGGTTTTTCGTTAATATTATATGTTTAGATTATTTTGATTTTAATTTGGTTTTATAGAAAAATAGCTAAGTACGGAATTTTGATGTGAACGGAAAAATTATTAGATATTTATTAGAACATGTTTTAACATGTTGGATTCGTGAAAATGCTTAGCTTAGGCTTTTTTGAATTATATTTGAGAATTTGTTTATTAATTTCATACGATTATGAAATTAGTTTTAGGGAAAAATGTTTACATAATTTTCAATGTCTATAGTTTTAGACATTGTTGCATTTTGTATTTAAAATTAATAGCAAAATAGCTGAGAATGGATTTTTGGTGAATAGAAAAACTGTGGGATAATTGAATTAATATTTATGTTAATTGAAACATGTTTTAACATGTTGGTTTGGTGAAAATGCTTAGCTTAGGCTTTTTTGAATTATATTTGAGAATTTGTTTATTAATTTCATACGATTAGGCTTTTTTGAATTATTTTGGGCATTCCAGAATTTGTTTACTAATTTTAGGGAAAATATTTTAGTTTTTAGAGAAAATATTTATAGATGAAAATTTTTATTTAATAATTATGTTGAATGGTATGGAGATGGTTTGTCATCTCTTCTGATGAAATAGGGTTTTGGGTGTTGTATGTGATTATATGTGGTTTCGCTATGAACTTTATTGAGTGGGTTTGGAGATCTATTGCTTCATATGTATATTCCTAGTTTAGGAATACTACAATCTGACGTACCTATGTTATTGTAAACAACTTCAAGGATACCTTATTAAAAAGATTTTGTGAGGTAAGGGAAATATCTATAGCAGAAGTATGACCCATAGCTCCCAATCTCGTATGGTTGCCATCATTTAATAAAAATAAATTCGAATTATTGATAATATCTGCGACCATTTTGCCTTTGAAATCAGGATTACTAGAATCTTCCCATAGGTAATTATGAGCATTAATATCACCGAGTATTAGCGATTTATAAATATCTTTAAAATGATACAACAAAGAATTAAAGTTGGACTTAAGAATTTGATGATTAATATTGGGAGGAGAGAGTAGTAAAAGAGTAGTAAAGAGAGAGTAGTAAAAAAAAAAGTTTGATTATCATAGTCTGGAATTTTTATATTCATAATTTCCAAAGGATCTAGATCCCAATGATAATTAGTCTCCTTGATTACAATTTTATTTCTAACAATAAAACCTACCCCTCCATAATTATCATTCCTGTGCTTAATAAAAGTAGTGCAATTACGAATTTTAAAAGTGTCTTGAATGTTGGTCCAAGTTTCAGAAAGAAATACAATATCTATGCTTTCTAGATTCAAAAATTATTCCAACTCAGAGAGATTTTTCCTCAAACTTCTGATGTTGATTTGAAGAATCTTAAAGGGGATATGACCAAGAATGGAGATCGGAGGAAAACATCCTCAGTTTATGAACTTTATAAAGAATAACCATTAGAGAGTTAAAAGAACACAGAAAAAATTGTAGTATTATTAGATTATGTGTGTTATGTAACGAGTGGATATAAAAAAATTCCAAATTAGAGAGTTGAGTTCCAACAATAAAGGAATCAATATATATATAAAACAATATATAATCGATATTGAAAGATTAATCATTATAATATTATTTGATAACGAAAAACCACTCAAGAGTTCAAGATGAATGATAGAAAGAATATCTTTTGAAGAAAATAAGAAACCAATACAATCAACAAGACGATACAACTCAATAATCATGAAAACAAGGAGTAATATCCATATAACATGTAGATTAAGTATTATAAGACTGATGATATTTTTTTCAGAAGAAGAATTAGTGCGAAAGTAAAGTTGAATTCATGTAATACTTCGGAAAAATGCCAATACTTAAAATTAAGAGACCCATGAAAGAATACAGTTCTTGAATCGGTAGACCTATTCACAGAGTAAAAACGTTCATAGACGATAAGAGAGAAAAATTTCCTCAAGCCAACAAAATAAGTTAATGAGGAAGATACAAATGAATATGAAAATGAGAATTTCAAAGATAATTTTTTTTGCTGTCAGAAATTTTATTTTCCATTCATACAAACTATGATACTTAAACAGTAGGCTTTGTTTCAAATGTCGGCAATTCTTCTTGTCGTCGATAATTTTGCTTTGTCGTTATGATAATTCTTTGTTGTCATTTTTTCTTTGAAGATAATGAAATATAATTTCATCTTAGTAGGCGCATTAATATCATACATTTGTAATTTATTTTTAACAAAAAACATAAACGATTGCATGTTTATGAATCAAAACGAACATTTTTATTATTTGCATTTTTACATAAATTTTTATTAATTGAATAATTTGTAGGAAAAATTTTATTTAAGGAAGCTTTTGAACAAAATTATAATTTAAAAAAAAATTATCTCATTAAATACCACTCTTCATAGAAATTTTTGTCAAACATTTTTTAATTTTACTCATTAAATTATTTTTAAGCAACACTGCTCAATCAAACCGCTACTTAAACCACTCGTCCTTCGGACTCGTGGTTTATTGTGCGCGTTGATTCGCAGTGTTGCTAAATAATTTAATTCGTAAAATCAAAAAATTTTCGAAAAAATTTCAATGACTCGTGGTATTACAACCGATAATTCATGAGGCCGATTGACGAATTGTTGTAATGAATGAAGCATACCAGATACCCATAAATTCAAAATATAGGAAGTTAAACAAAATTCATATAATAATAGTTTGATATGACTAAGGTAATTATCAAAAGAATTGTTTATGAAATTAAACCCAATGTCAATTGTAGAAACATATGACCATTTCATACAGTAAAGAATTTCATATGTAGATAATGTATTAAGAAATATGAAAATGAAAGGGAATAATGTGAATACAATAAATATTTTATCCTGAGAAAGGAATAGTATAGATGTGTGATTAAATTCAGCGTTGATTAATGCAGGGAAATACCAGAGCCTGAAGCAAAGGAATCCCTGAGATAATAAAATTCCTAAGAGGAATGAATATTTCACAAATTTAAAGACTACATATATTAATAGAAGGAAAAGGACAAATGTAAAATATTTACTCAAGCCATCATTATAAATTAAAGTGGAAGATGTATTCAAATAGTTATAATTTAATTCAAAATTGAGTGTTAGATTAGTTTCAATATAGGAAAAAAGTACAATCAAGAATTCATAGAATAGATTAGAGATGAAGTGTATAGGATAATCACTCATAACCAAAGTGATCAGAGAGCAGATAAAGAAAAAAATATAATTGGAAAAAAAGATGTAAGTTGGTGTCATAACCAAGAATCATGAAATATCAAGATCATTGGAATCATCATTAGAAACTCAGAAGTCTTCTCCAATGATGTGGTCAATTGAGATTTTGTTGTGAGAAGTAAGAATTCTTTCCAATTTTTTGAGATTAGTAAATAGGTCAACCATGAGTAAGTCTTTGTTGACATCGTCATCTTTCAATTTTGAAATCTTTTCACCCAAGACCAATGTATCTTTAACAATAGATAAAAGATGTATTTGGTTATTTTTAATTTCATTAATTTCCAGTCTCAAACTTTCATTATCCTTTTTGATATTTTCTTTGAGATCATTCCATTCGGAACGAATATTATTGAATTCAGCTTGGTTCTCCAATAATGACTTATTCATTTTCTTCAGATTGGAGTTTTCCTTGACAAGCGAAAGGATTAATGTTTTTTGTTTATTGGAATTCTCTGAAACATTTATGAAAGCAGGAGTCTTCTTTATTATACTATCTTGAAATTTGGGAAATTGTTCAGGATTATAATTGAAATCTTTGGGAACAACAGAATTTCAGGTTTCTCTATAAGATAACTTTTTAGAGATCATTAGATTTTGTATCTCTTTTTGCAAAGTATATTCCTTACAGTCAGAATGGTTGGTTTTGATTTGTTTACCACAATGTAGACAGCAAGAATCATTATTGCAATCGGAGGTAGAGTGATCGAGATTGGTGCAGTTATAGCATCTGCTTTTGCTTCTACATTTGTCTTGGGAATGACCATAAATCAAACAATTCGAACAAAGTTAAGGTCTTAAAATAAAAGGTATTACATCTCTTCTAACGCCTGAAGTATTAACATAATCTGGTGTAGCAGATCTCCTAAAGGTGACTATTAAAGAAGAAGTTTGCTCAGCTATTCCGGAGGTAGGATTCCATTTAGAGAGTCGTTTTAAATGTGTTATTTTATCGAAAGGATTTGTGCCATCCATTATTTCATTTAAATTTGTTTCCTATGAAACAAAGCGGATAATACCTGTTTGGGGTGTGGTGGAAAGTAAAATCCATATATATTTTTTGAGATTTCCGATTCTTATTATTTATTTTTTCTTTATTAATAATATTTACATTTTTTCATATTCTTCTGTGTTTATCTCCATTTGTTGTTGTTCACCCAATGATGTGTTCGACGATGACTGGCGATTTATATTTTTTATTGTTGTTTGATGGTTATTAATTATCATTAGTTGTTCGAGTGTGGTAAGATGAAACAAAATTTCCATTTGTAATGGTGTTGTCATCGCATATTTGCGGTATAAACGCGAACATCCCGCCCCCTCGGTATAAAATAATGATAACGACTTCTGTATTATCGTACGACAGTGTGCGTAGTTCTTCTTATTAGTATTCGGATACTCCAGATTCCACATTTGACTGCTGTGGATGTTTGGAATTAGTTGACTCCTCGAACAACATTCAGCTTATCGGTGATAAAAATGAAATGAAACATTGAAATGTCGAATTTGTGATATCCAATTTCTGTAGCCATTAGATTGGCATTTTACTTGGTAATGACTGATGGGTGAACGTGGTATTGATAAATACAATTTTGTTGATGGAAATATCGTAAGATTGATATGATATATGTAATACAAAATGTGATCGAAGTTGAAAATACGAAATTTAAAAGTTAGCAATATTTTCAACATTTGCTTAATTTTATGAATCTATATAATACAAATTCAAATATCAAAATAAGTTTGATTTTAGAACAGAAATAATTCAAATAATTATGATTCTATACAAGAAAATTGACCAATTATAAACTTGAAAACTGTCTACTACAGTTTCAATATTTGCTTAATTAAAGTAATCTGCACAATACAAATGCAAATATTTTAATGACTTCGATTTCATGAACAGAAATAATTCTAATAATTTTGATTTTATACAAGAAAATTTTATGCAATCAACCAATTATAAATTTAAAAACATGTTAAACTGACAAACTGTCCAATATAGTTTCAATATTTGCTTAATTAAAGTAATCTATACACTACAAATGCAAATATTTCAATGGCTTCGATTTCATGAACAAAAGTAATTCAACAATGGAAGACGTTACGCCCGACCATTCCAATTGTTCAATTAATAAAATGAAAAGGGGTTTTAAATTGGTGGTCAACAAAATCAAAAGCCCTGTTCATTCGTATTGGACTAAAATCAGTTCATTCGAAGAAACGTCGCGATCATATGGCAAAGCACTTAATTCCGTGACCGACCGTTTGAATACTCCCTTCGATGTAAAAACTTCTACTACTCGAGTATTCCCGTCTATCCCGGGGTATAATTTGACGACTCTCCCCATACTCCAACATTGAGGTGAAGATGATGAATCCTTTAATACGACCAAATCGTTGATTTGAAGATTTCGTTGTGGTCGTTGCCATTTGCTTCGCTGTTGAAGCCGATGTAAATATTTATCTTTCCATCGTCTCCAAAAGTGCACTTTCAACTTGTCCAAATTGTCCAGCACTCGGAAGACGTGCGAGTTTTCAGAAGTTTCTAATTGTGGTTCAGGAGGGGAAAGGAGCGCATTACCTCTTATAAAATGCCCTGGAGTAAGGGGTTCGAGATCTTCTGGATCATCTGACTGAGCAGTTAAGGGCCGAGAATTCAGACATGCTTCAATTCGACACAAAACAGTATTCATATTCTCAAACGTTAGAGTATTTGTTCCCAATGTTCTTCTGAGATGATATTTAACTGATTTAATGCCTGCTTCTGCTAGTCCCACCATGTGAGGAGCCAATGGACAATTAAATACAAAGTTTACCTTTCGATGTGCATACAAATTAGCTGCCTCTAATGTAGCGTTTTTTAGCGCTTGCAAATAGTGTTTTTTAAGTATATTGTTAGCTCCCACGAAATTAGTACCATTATCCGAATAAATGGTATGGCATAGACCTCTCCGAGAAATAAAACGTTCAAAGGCGTCGAGAAACTTTTTCGAGGTTAAATCACTTACTGCCTCCAAATGAATCGCCTTAGTGCTAAAACAAACAAATAAGCAGATGTATCCTTTTGTCATCTTCCGACAGCGACCTTCGTGAAGCCACAACGTAATGGGACCACCAAAATCTAAACCTACTGTCGAAAAAAGTTGATGGGAACGCAGTCGTTCTATCGGCAAGGGTGCCATAATCTGAGATAAAAGTTCCTTTCTTTCCAGGAAACATCGTTTACAGTTGTGAATGAATTTTCGCACTTTTTGTTTTAGCTTTGGAATCCAGTAAGTCTTCCTTAGAACAGCTTGCATTAGCTGTACATTACCATGTAGGGTACTATCGTGACATTCCTTGATAATTAAATAGGACAATCGAGAATTTGTAGGTATAATGATGGGGAATTTTTCGGGGATTGGTACTGTGAGATTTGATAGTCTACCGTTCACTCGCATGACTCCGTTGTCATCTAAATAAGGATTGAGCGATATCAAGCGACTTTTCTTGGATATGAGTTGAACAGGCATTGATATTCTTGAGAGAAATATTCCATTTGGGTCACCTTGATTATCTGTGATTTGACAAGTTCCAGTTCTGGTTGTGTGGGATGAGTACCTATGACCACAGATGAATAATCGATAGTTCTGAGAAAGCGATAAATATAGGCAAAAATTCGACAAGCTTTGAAAAAACAAGAATAATGTTGTAACATGGTATCCAGAGTTGTGCTATCCATAATATGAAAGGTTTGAGTTTTTATGTCCATTTCTGTTGTCTCAATGTTCACCAAAGAAGGCCATTGATCTTCATAATGTTTAAGAAATGGTGGTCCGTAAAACCAGAGATTATTATCGATCAATTCGGAGGCACTTAGGCCGCCAGATCAGCTGGATTTATTTCACCATTGATATGTCTCCAGACGGTTGACCCACAGTTTTCATTGATTTGTGACACTCGATTAGCAACAAAAGTTTTCCAGTTATAAGAAGAAGAATTTAACCACGATAAAACAATAGTGCTATCCGTCCAGGCAAAGATCTCAATATTCGTTAGATTTAAACCTTCTTTAGTTGCTTTGATTAATTTTGATAACAGAAGTGCTCCACATAGTTCCAATCTCGGTACGGAAATAGTTTTAACGGGAGCTACTCTGGTTTTTGCGGATATTAAGGTCGAACGACTTTCATTCTGAGATTTAATAACTCGGATATAGATGCATTCCGCATAAGTCTTAATACTTGCGTCACAAAACCCATGCACCTGAACCTGACAAGAGGGATTGTATTGAAACCATCGTGGGATACTGAGGTGTGTCAGATTCGAAATATCGTCGGCTAACGATTTCCAGTGAGATTCTCTATGTGGTAGAATTGATTCATCCCAAGGAGTGCCATTTTTCCATATATCTTGCATAAATACCTTTGAATTGATTATCAGCGGAGCTAACCACCCACCAGGGTCATACAGTTTGGCTATTTCCGCAAACACTCGTCTTTTCATCAGGGGATAACTAATTTGCGGTTTTTGAGGTCTAAATAAGTAGGCGTCATTTTTATTATCGAATAAGATACCAAGACTTTTTAAGAGTGAATTATCTCCTTCTTCCAGTGAGTGTGGTGAAGCCCATAAATGTGGTGGTATTGTCTTGAGGAGCGTTGGGTTATTAGCGGACCATTTATGCAGTTCAAATCCCGCTGATTTGAGTAGTGAAACCAATCTGAGAAGAATGCGCTGTAGAGATATCGTAAAAACCAGCAAAAATGTCGTCTACATATGAAGAATGCAGAATAATATTAGAAGCCACTGGAAATGTTGATTGCTCCGTTTGAGCCAATTGCTGGAGACATCGCATTGCCAAATAAGGACTACTAGATACTCCGAAAGTGACTGTGAGTAACTTATAATCCTGTAGCAACCCAGAGTGGGGCCGAAAGAGAATTCTTTGATAATCTGTATGTTTTTCATTTAACCAAATTTGTCGATACATCATTTTTATGTCACAACTATAGACAAAGGGACACAAACGATTACGGGTCAACAGATCCAATATATTTGATTGAAGGGATGGTCCTGAATAAAGGACATCATTCAGAGAAATACCATTAGACGTTTTACAAGAGGCATCAAATACCACGCGAAGTTTTGAAGGCATACTATCGGCTTTAAAAACACCATGATGTGGAAGATAATAGCTTGTAGCTATTGGGGAAAAACTTGTTTGGTGAATTGATTGCTCGGTTGAAGAGAGTGGCATCATATGCCCCAACGTGATATATTCCTGTAGTACCGAGTTGTATAGTTGCTTTTGTGATTCTTGTGACTTTATTTACGTTCCAGGGACTCAAATCGTTTTAACGCAATGCTTCGAGACAAGCCTAAATGGACATGAGAGGGAAACTTTTATAAAGGGCAACTCCACCACAAATCTACCATCCTTTCTTCGATAGTGTGTATCCTGAAAGTGCTTCTCACACAGGCTATTGTTTAGGGAAAGTGGTGGCTTTGAATAAATCTCTTCTAATTCCCAAAATCGTTGTATTGATTCGTTTAAGGTTACTTGGTTACAAAATGATAGTAGTTGCGTGGTGTGTGATTTATTTTCCATATTTATCGTTTTAACCTTAACACATCCAGTGTTATGTCCAGTGTGATGTGGCCCAAAACAATTAAAACAACGGTGGTGTAACCTTATGAACTCTTGGCGCTGACTGGTTTCCATATTTGCGAACTCTTGACATGAATAAATAGTGTGATCATGACTATTACACTTTACACAGCGTCGATGAGGGGTAGAATAAAAGGAGCTTATTGTTGGTTCTGGTTTACAGAATTCCTTCTTTTTGTACTCAAGAGATTTAGGAATGTTGTTAGGGTTTCTTTCTTCCATAGCTTCGAGAATACGAAATCTAGATGATAAGAACTTATCCATTTCAGCCCATATACACGCGTCAAATTCTCCTTCTACCCTATTTTCCCAATGTGAATGTGCCGATTCCGGCAAATTTTTCAATACTATGAAAACAAGTATAGGATCCCAGTCTCGTGTAGAAACTTGCAAGTTATTCAGAGAATCCACACAAAGCTTAACTGTATCCTTGAGATTTCTAATGGAAGTTGCATTCTCACATTTTATCGGTTGAAGAGAGAAAAGTATTTTCAACTGAGTATTGACGAGGACTCTTTTATTCTCATATTCATTTTCGAGCACCTTCCATGCTGTTTCGAAACTAGAGGCTTCCAACGGAAATTTGTTTACCAATTCTTTCGGTCGTCCTGTTAAGTTACCAACGAGATAGTAAAACTTTTCAGTTAAGGTTAGTTTAGGATTATTATATATTATGTGAAGATATCCTTGAAAGATCTCCAACAATCATAGTCACCAGAAAATGTGGGAATATTAAGAGTAGGAAGTTTGAAATTAAGGCCATTGGTTAAGACCTCCTTTGGAGGAATTTTAGAAAATGACGGCGTTGATTGGTCAAGTTCATCCAAGAGGGACCCTAAGATAATAGGTTATTTCCGCATTAGAATAGCGGGCTGTAAAAATGGTTAAATTAAGCGGAGCAGCGGCATTCTAGGGTGCAAAAGTTTTCAAATGCACTGGTTATGTTCAACCAGATGTGTTTCAGACCAATCTGCCTTCCTTGCAGCCACCCTTTCGTGCGTGTTAGGGATTGAGCTTACTCAAATGAGGTTTTAAAGAGAGCAAGTTGATCCAAAGCATGAATAAAAACCGCTTCAGAGGGTTCCGTCATTGCCCAATGATTTGCCTAAATTATCTCGAGTGATAATAAGGAGTTGTACGGCAAAGTTCAATAACCACTCGTAATTCGATAGAATAAGACAATAACTAAACAATCGAGTTTTATCGAGATATCTTTTATAGAGCTACTAATATAATAATTAACGGAAGATACTACAAAATAGAGTTCGAGAATAATTCACAATAGGATAAAGAACTATCCATTCCAATAGAGCTACGAATATAATAATAAAAGAAACTATACAATAGAGTTCGAGAATAATTCGCAATGGGATAAGGAGCTATCCATTCCAATAGAGCTACAAATATAACATTGAAAGAAACTACACAATTGAGTTCGAGAATAATTCACACTGGGATAAAGAGCTATCCATTCCAATAAAGCTACGAATATAATAATGAAATATACTAAACAATTGAGTTCGAGAATAATTCACACTGGGATAAAGAGCTATCCATTCCAATAGAGCTACGAATATAATAATGAAATATACTATACAATAGAGTTCGATAATAACTCACAATGGGATAAAGAGCTATCCATTCCAATAGAGCTACGAATATAATAATGATACAACAATTGGAATATTAAAGGAATATTAAATGAAAAACAATTGCGTGTTGCAGTTTGCAATGGAATACAAAAACGTACAATAAATTTACCACTAGCCGATACACCTGTTTACATACACAATGTAACTACCGTTTACTTAACGCACCAATATTAATATTCCAAACAAACAACAAACTTTGGTAGCTCTACTACGTACTACGTACACGACAAGATATATGTTTTCACTTATAAAGGACTGGCATGAAACAATCAAAAACAACATTTACGAATTGCAATTGGCAATTGAATATAAACTAATCCAACACTTTGAATATTAAATAAACATCAAATGAAAAAACAATTGCGAGTTGCAGTTTGCAATGGAATGCAAAAACGTACAATAAATTTACCACTAGCCGATACAACTGTTTACATACACAATGTAACTACCGTTTACTTAACGCACTAATATTAATATTCTAAACAAACAATAAATTGTGGTAGTTTTACTACTCACTACGTACACGACAAGATATATGTTTTCACTTATAACGGACTGGCATGAAACAACCAAAAACAACATTTAAAAATTGCAATTGGCAATTCAATATAAACTAATTCAATGACTTGAATATTAAATAAATATTAAATGAAAAAACAATTGCGGTATACTTGCGGTATAAACGCGAACAATACCTCTGGATTCAGTGTAAAATTTTGGAATATGAGCATTGAATTCTTTAATAGAAGAGAAGATGTTGATGATAGAGTTAGCTGTCTTCCAACAGCCAACCTTAACTCTAACTTTATTTCTATTTAGTTGAAAAACTTCAATAATAGGACTTACATTTAATTTCTTAAGATATAAAGCCATATCTAAATCATTTATTAAATTTCCTTCTATTACTAATGAGAAAGGACCTGTATCACCAGGAAGATATTTAATTACAGGGTTTTCATTTTGAGTATCAGCATTGTTTATATCAATTACTATATCATTTTGAGTAGCAGAGTCAACCGGCTTAGTAGAAAGGGATGATCTGGATTCATTATTTATATCAATATTTTCTCTAACACGATGAGTTACAGAATCAACAGACTGAGTGAAAGATGACTTAGAATCAATTACCATTTTCTCAGAAAAGAGAGGTCTGCTGACATAAATAGAACGAGTCCCGTCTAAAGTGACGTTGTCCAATACATCAAAAGATTCGACACTGGAAGAATCCGATTCTTCCGACATGTTTATGATGGAATTTGATGATAAATTTAAATTATTGTTGATGGGAGACAATGAAGCAATACTGCCATTATGTTCACTTTCATTAATATCAAGTTTGAATTTTTTTTTAATTATTTTTCCTCCTTGTTTGGTTTTGATCTTCCTATTTTTTTGAGGCATTGCAAACAACCAAAATAAAAATAGATAAAAAATTAAACAATCAGATGATGAGATAATGCCGAAGGCAATGATCTAACTAAATTATAGAATGTGAACTGATTGTCTTTTCAAAAAAAGATAAAAAGTTCTTCCAAATAAAAGAAAAATCGTCCGCTTCTGTGTTTCTTTGAAAAAAGAAACTAGTGCAAACGATGAATTAACTTAAGAATAATTCAGATAAAAGTAAAATTAAGCTCACAATGACTGGAGAAGATGAGAGAAAAAGGGAGGTTATGATTAGAGGGGATGTTAAAAAATTAAAACAATACCCATCCAAGAATATCAAATGGTGGAGGAAAGTGAAGAAATCTATATGAATATTTTGATACTTTAAATATTCAATGACCTTATAGCTAAGGCTGAATTATCAATTAATGATATCAACAATACTAATGAATATAAAATTTAAATAAATTATAATTATAAAAATAAACCTGTTACTGGATCCTGAGGTGAGCCTTGATATAATTGATTTCACAATAAAAGATGATAAATATGTATAGAATTGTATTGCCAGACTGATTCTTGAAATTATTGAGCAATACACTTGATATATTCGCCATAACAAACAACACCGATTTTAACAAAAATTTGGATTGACCAAGTGCCATTGGGTGGTTTCTATTTTTAGGGGTCAAAACAACCCCAAATTCAAAATAATTTTAGAATTGTAGATAAAAGCTTGTGATCGATTGAAATCATTTTGTAATAAGTTGAATGAAGGTTAATTGTCATTATAGGACATAGTTTATGGTTTATTAAAAATTATTTTCGATGCCTAAAATCCACCTTCTAGAGTAAATATCATTAAAAAATAATATTTTAAATTTTGTTTGACACCGTAAACGCTAAATTTATGATTATTCTGAGAATTCTAATTTTCAGAATAACCCTGGTTTTTGTGTGTCTTAGTCCTCTAATTAATTTTTATTTTTTTTTTTTTTTTTTTTACGATAGGTTCTGTTAGCAACAGTGGATCAAACTTGTTTGCAAAACAATCAGATGATGGACTAGATTTTTTCATTAAATTGAAAACTAATGATTTATATCATTTAAATTTTCAAACTTTATTTCAATAGGATACGTTTCGTTGATTTTTTGTCACCATTCTCAATCCTATACGTAGTATCTAGGAAACACAATATGATTGTTAATATTATATTATTATCAGAGCTAATACTAGATTTAAAAAGTTTTTTTTGGAAACTTACGTTAAAATAAATTAAAAACTGTATTTAATTGACTACTTAAACTAATGATATATTAAACATAACTATAAAAAACAATTAAAAACACAAACTAATTAAAATCACTAAAATAAAAACATATTAAAATTTGGACTGGTTAACAATATTGATTTACTAATAAGACTAATTAAAATTGAAGAAATAAAATTGAAAATTTTCCTATCGATCATAAATTTATAATTATAATAGGAAACAGTACGGAGGTTGATGACCTATATTTTATATATATATATATTTTTTTAAATGTGTATTGTTCGGAAATCAAGACTTACCGTAGTCTTGATTAACAGGCTCCGAAGATGCCTAATTCTAATCGGACTGTATTAATAAAACAAAAAAAAATTCTCAAATTTAACACTTATGTTTCTTTAATTTAATCACACTTTGTAAATTTTATAATATTTATTACGATTTTAAAGTAAGTGGTTTGTTACAAAATGCTACAGACCGACTGAAATCTGATCTGTATTCAATATCAAAATTGACCTCTAATTATATTTTATTTCCTTTTTTTTGATACAACTTGTTTTAATTCAATTAAAATGAAAACAGCTAAAATAAACAGAGTCAGACGAAATCAACCTTAAATTAAAATAATTCGATTTTTGAATTGACAAAATTGTAACTGAATTTCTATTATTAATAAATTGATTTGAATTTCTTATTTAGAACGAACTAATCGACTGATTAAGTCAGATCGATCAAAATCAACTTGAACTGGAACATGTATGCTAAGATTCGTAAAACTGTTTTTACTTCAAAATATAATACTTCTGAAAAATAGATGTTTTTTTTAACAATTCTTAAAAACAACCCCTACTGATAAAAGTTTGCAATCTAAAATTGTTAAAATAAAATCTTTATTTTAATATAGATTTTAATCCTCTTCCTTGTCCTCCTTTAGGTCCATAATTGGAGCACTGTTTTGACAATTGTCTCCGCTGTATATTAAACATGTCGAATTGCAGAAAAGTTCTACTTTTCGGCAATCGCACGCTGAACCATATCCTTTTTTGCAGCTACAAGAAATCATTTTCGACAGCTCTTCAGGTGCAGGTTAATTTGGAGTTTTAATTGGATTTAATACTCCTTCAATATTAACCCAACCCAATCAAGTGGATTATCATTTTTATTTTCTAGCCTTAACTCTTTTTATGTGCTCATTCAAAGCACCAATTGTTGGAACGAGCGAGGACAACTTCACTACATTTTTTTTCGTGGTGGCCTTTAGAAATGATTCATGTCTCATTTTTTTCGAGATATGCAGGTAAGTCTACCACCTTTTTCAATTTGTTCAATAGCGTATCCTTTGGCAGTCCGTACAACATTACAGTACAGTACTAACTGCAAAATCTCCTCTACGGTTGCAAGATCATTGTAAAAAAATTGCGCTTTTTCTCTTACGTCCTTATGTTTCTCTTACTTCCTTACGTCTTTTTTATAATATATCAACGATTTTAACATAATGTCAATCTCTTGTTACTTTACGCAAACAAATTGTTTAATAAGTTTAACACAAAAATTAAAGAAAACAAAGTTTTTTTATAATTTTACTGTTACTCTATATTAGGGATTATAAATTTCATGAAATTTATAGTTTTGAAATATTTCATGAAATATTTCAGAAATATTTCATGGAATATTTCAAAAAAGTTTTATATGGGAATACAAGCAATGCCTGGAAATTTTTTCCCGTACTCTAAAATTGATATGAATACTAAACGAATAATTTTAAGAATAAAATTAGGCCTAATGTATGAATAAATAAACAACCAATTCAAATGGTTCTTTTTATTGAAAACAAAAATAATATAATATATAATCACAGATATAAAATTCACTAAAAACAAAGAAAAAATATTGCGACGCTGATGCATAGGCTGACTTCACCACAGCTCTGGAAACATAGTGTTCTGGATATATAATGAGCTAATATCCATAAAATACTTTAATTAAAAGCTAACCAATATTATGGACTTCGTAGTTCTAATAATAAAAATATTAAAGCAGGCAGTAGTATCCCAACAAACATAAATTCTGTTGTACGAGAAAAAGTAAACAAAATTTTTATCGGAAGTGACAAAGCGGAAGTTAGGATGCAGAACTGTTGTAAACCGTACTAAATGTGTATGTACCAAATTTCATCCAACTTGATTATCAGGTACAGAAGTTATTGAGCTTCCAAAATAACAGGTGCTTGGAGGACCCCCTACCACTTTGTTCACTATCGCTAAAAAAACTAATCAGGTCCTTGCCATACATATTTGCATCTTTTTGCAAAGTGTAATCAAAATTACTTAACGAACGAATGTTGTATGCTTCCAACAAACATTGAAACAATAAATAGGTGTTCGGGAGGACCCCACCACTTATCCTAATATTGTCCAAAAACTAGTCAATTCTTTGTCAATAAAGTCTTTATCTTTTTTCAAAGTGCCATTAAAATTGATTAATGAATGAAATCTGTATGTTCCCAACAAACTTTAAAAACCAAGTGTGAAAAATCAGCAGTTGTATGGTAGATCCCCCGCCACTTTGATCAAAGTGTCCCAAAAGATGATAATTATCTTCTTGCACTAATTGAAACCTTTCCATAAGTTTTATCATAATCACTTCATTATTGTAGGCTGTAGTGTGCATAAAGATACTGAAAAAACTGCCAACAATTAAAAAAATTTTTTTTTACCGGAAGTAAAAAACTGAAAGTTGGGATGCAGAATTTTTGTAAATCATACTAAATGCTTATGTACAAAGTTTCATCCAATTCGATTATCAGGTACAGATGTTATTGAGCTTAAAAAAAAACAGGTGTATGGGACACCCCCCACCACTTTGTTCACTATCGCTTAAAAACTAATCAGTTCTTTGGCATACATGTTTGCACTTTTTTCCAAAGTGTCATCAAAATTGGTTCACGAACGAAAGCTGTGTGCTCCCAACAAACATTGAAAAAATAAGGACACAGTAAACAGGTGTTCGGGAGACCCCGTACCACTTATCCCAATATTGTCCAAAAACTAATCAAATCCTTGTGATTTAAGTTTCCATCTTTTTCCAAAGTGTCATTAGAATTGATTAATGAATGAAGTCTGTATGCTCCCAACAAACTTTAAAAACAAAGTGTGATAAGTCAGCAGTTGTATGGTAGACCCCCCGCCACTTTGATCAATGTGTCCCAAAAGATGATAATTATCTTTTTACACTAATTGGAACCCTATTCCATAAGTTTCATCATAATCACTTCATTATTGTAGGCTGTAGTGTGCATAAAGACACTGAAAAAACTTAAAAAAAGTACAAAAAAATTTTTTTTACCGGAAATGAAAAACCGGAAGTTTGGATGTAGAACTATTTTAAACCGTACTACATACTCATGTACCAAGTTTCATCCAATTCGCTGATCAGGTACAGAAGTTATAGAGCTTGCAAAAAACAGGTGCTCTAGGGACCCCCCACCACTTTGTTCACTATCGCTCAAAAACTAATCAGTTCTTTGCCATACACGTTTGCATCTTTTTCCAAAGTGTCATCAAAATTCGTTCACGAACGAATGCTGTGTGCTCCCAACAAACATTGAAAAAAGTATGACACAATAAACAGGTGTTCGGGAGGACCCCCACCACTTATTCCAATATTATCCAAAAACTAATCAGTTCTTTGTTACTTAAGTCTCTATCTTTTTCCAAAGTGTCATTAAAATAAATTAATGAATGAAGTCTGTATGCTCCCAACAAACTTAAAAAACAAAGTGTGAAAAGTCAGCATTTGTATGGTAGACCCCCCACCACTTTGATCAATGTGTCCCAAAACAAGATAATTATCTTTTCACACTAATTGGAACCCTATTCCATACGTTTCATCATAATCACCGTTATTGTAGGCTGTAGTGACAGTGTGCATAAAGACACTGAAAAAACTTCAAAAAAGTACAAAAAAATTTTTTTACCGGAAGTGAAAAACTGGAACTTGGGATGCAGAACTATTTTAAACCGTACTACATACTCATGTACCAAGTTTCATCCAATTCGCTTATCAGGTACAGAAGTTATAGAGCTTTCAAAAAAACAGGTGCTCCAGGGACCCCCCACCACTTTCGCTCAAAAACTAATCAGTTCTTTGTCATACATGTTTGCGTCTTTTTCCAAAGTTTCATCAAAATTCATTCACGAATGAATGTTTTATGCTCCCAACAAACATAAAAACTTTGTGGAAAAAACCACCTGTTGTATGGTGGACTCCCCAACCCTTTATCCAATGTGCTCCAAAAGCTGATAAAATCTTTCTCGTGTTATTTAAAAGCTTTTCGCAACGTTTCATGAAAATCGATCGGTAATTGTAGGCTACAGTTGGGATAAACACCTGAAAAAAAAACTTTTTAACCGGAAGTTGGTATGCAGAAATATTGGAAACAGTACTAAAACCTTATATACTAAGTTTCAATAAGATCATAGCCCGGGATCAGAAGTTATTCAAGATTTAAACTTAGAGGTGTTCGGGAGACCCCCCGCCATTTTGTCCAAATTTGAAATGAATCCAGATCTTCTATTTTCAAGTGAACCTGTATCATTTGCCAAAGTTTCATCAAGATCCTATGCAGAAAACTCACCCACCCAACCCACCCACACACAGACGTACACCAAATTTTTTTTTTGCTATTTAGATAGAGGATGGTCCAAAACAAAAGAAAAAATAAAATTTGGGGTAAAATTTTTTTTTCACGATAGATTGCATTACTTCACACAATTTAAAATTGTGGTGAAGTAACAAATTGTGCAATAATCACTTTAATCATTAAACAACCGGTTGAGTTAAATTACTTTAGTTTATAACCGTGTGTTTTTAACTCTTCTAATAGTCCTTCAGTATCGAACATTTCTTGACTGTCAGTGTCGTAGTTAACTTCATTTATTGGTTCCGGCCCACCTGCATCGTGTGCTTTTAACTCTACTAAAAGTCCTTCGGTATCAAATATTTCTTGACTATCAGTTTGGTAATTTACTTCAATTATTTGTTCCGGGATAACTGCTTCTTACATATTACTGTCAAATTTGTTAGGTTAAACTGATTGGTTGTTAAATTTTTGTAAAAATATGTCTTTCCTAGACATTTGATTTATAGTTTCGTTTGATGCTAATTATGATGATAATGATGTGTTGTGTTTCTTTTGATGGCTTGATTTATTGGCTTTTGTTGATTTTGCTGCTGCTGTTGTTGTTGCATGTGGTGTAGCGTTAATCTTTTTCTCTTTAAAGGCTGCTTTGAAACACAGTTTGCTGCAAGAAACTGTAATGAAGCGCTTTCTCACTGGCGAACCAATGAGAAGGACATAGCAGGAAGTGTACCTAGCGAGATTGATTTTCTTGCCCCAAGCTAGCTTCAGCCCATGGGAACGATAAAGTAACCCTGCTACTTCAGCACAAATACAGAAATGTACGCTATTCACGAAAATTTGCAGAAATGGAAAGAAATACAAGTGGAAAAACGGAGACTCTGGCGACCCCTGTTGCGAAAGACCCACGATCAACACGTCCAACCCCCACGTTCACTCACATACTCCCACACACACACACACACATTCACACCCCTTTATCATTATGACAAAAGTAGCACGTTGTTCAGGTTTGAAATCTCTCAAAAATACTTTGTATATCACGAACGTTGATCAAAGTTGCACGTACGAACGTTGTACCAAACTGTTAGGTAGAAACGTTCAATAAACTTGCAATCGTTGGATACTTTTGTTGAATCAAAATGGTAAGTAGAAACGTTATATAAACTTGTAATCGATGGATAGTTTTGTTGAATCAAAATGATAAGTAGAAACGGTATATAAACTTGTATAATTTTGTTGAATCAAAATGATAAGTAGAAACGGTATATAAACTTGTATAATTTTGTTGCATCAAAAATGATAAGTAGAAACATTATATAAACTTGCAATCGATGTATAATTTTGTTGAATCAAAAATGCTAAGTAGAAACGTTATATAAACTTGGTAATCAGCAACGTTGATTAATTCGTAATTGTTAAATAGAAACGTAATCAAACTGGCAATCAGCAGTGTTGTAACATAAAATTGTTAAGCAGAAACGTTAATCAATCTGGTAATCAGCAATGTTGAATAATTTAAAAATGTAATCAGCAACGTTGATTAAGTTGTAGATGTTAAATAAAATGTTAGGTAGAAACGTAATCAAACTGGCAATCAGCAGTGTCGAATAATTTATAAATGTTAAATAAAATGTTGAGTAGAAACGTTAATTAAAATGGCAATCAGCAACGTTGATTAATTTGTAAATGTTAAATAAAATGTTAGGTAGAAACATTCAATAAACTTGCAATCGATGTATAATTTTGTGGAATCAAAATGCTAAGTAGAAACGTTATATAAACTTGCAATCGTTGTATAATTTTGTTGAATCAAAATGCTAAGTAGAAACGTTAATTAAACTTGCCATCAACAGCGTTGAATAATTTTGTAGTTGTAAACGTGGAATAGAATGTTTGATTATAGTTGACCAAGTTGCATAAGTACCAAACGACCACTTGGTACCAATAATCGTTGAACAAAATTCCAATGTAAATGCAGTAACTACAACCATGACAATTGTAATATGTTCTTTTAGGAGTATCAACCAGTGCGGACATGGAATAATTTAACTAGGCACGAATACGATTTTTTTCTTATATTTATTGAACAATAATATTAATTAAAGGAGTTACGAACATTACTGGCACGAACTAATTTGCCTATACACTAATGAAGTAATGAACAGCTCTTCACATGCATTAAATAATTTTACTATGTAAATGTTACACAAGCACTAATTGCAACATCTAATTTTGCTATCTACTAAAAGTTAATAAATAGTTCAATAAATTACACAAACACTAATTGTAATTTCTAATTTTGCTATGTACATTTTTTTGTCGGGATAGTATTAGAAATTTGTATATACACTAACTGCAACATACTAATTTTGGTTGTAAATAAACGGATTTACAAAGTGTATATATATTAATGGCAACATACTAATTTTGATTAAACAGATTTTCCAAGTGTAGATACATTAATTGCAATATACTAAGTTTGATGGTATTTAAACTAATGTCTAACGTTTATAACCACTAATTGTAATGAAGGCATTTCGATTTATACATTTACTACTTGCCACGAATGAAATTTGGTTTGTGCGTACACCAATTGCAATGAACTAACCTTAATTTTATATATAACTAATTGCATTTAAACTACTGTGTAAAGTTATATACACGACTGGGAATTTATTAATTTTGATTATTATACACATTAATTGCAATATATTCATTCGGATTGCCATTCAGCTAATTGTTAAAGGTTATAAACACTACCGGTGATTAATGAATTTTAGATTAGTAAACACACTACTTGCAATGAATTAATTTAAGATTTTGTATCTACACCAATTGCAATGAAAATACTGTGTAAAGTTTATAAACACTAGTTGCAACATAATAACTTTCATTATACACATATACTTGAGGCTTTCAATAATTGGATAACCACAAACATTAAACTATGGATCCCACGGTCAACGTTCTCATGTAATGAGCCTTCTTTTACTAAATAATTCCATAATATTCATTACCTGTGGTTCCAGTTAATCCTTTCGATGGTTTTGTAGCTCTTCAATTGATATCTTAGTTGGTTCGGTAACATCAAAAAAGGTAGTTTTTTTACTGAGATTATCCTCTCCGAAATCACACAAATCACCACACCCAAAATATTCGGCGGGTAAACGTCAACAGCAAAAAAAATTAATGTAACAACAGCTGGCGGTTGTTTGGACATCCAATTGACTAAGAGACGTCAACACTCGAATCAAAATGTAATAGAATAAGAGATTGAAAAGACTACAGTCGATCCATATATACCAAAAAAAAATTCCTTTTCGAAAATCGAAAACCTCGAATATAGGATTTCAGATGTAAAACAATTAATTCAAATCAAGTGTTAGGAAATTTTTATAGTTGTACAAAACCGTTTGGTTTTTCAAAATATTGCGCAATAATAATTTTACGATACAACTTATTTCCGATATATTAATAACATTTATCATTGAATTTAGAATGAATCAATTGCAAGTTTAATCGACGTTACGGCGTTCAGGCATTACAGAACTACAAAAGTCGTACAGAGAAGTTCGGTTTTAAATCGGAAAGATTGTTTGAAGTAAATTGTCTTCTTCTCATGCAAAGAGAAAAAAGATTGAACGTATAACAAAGCAAGATAATACTTCTTTGCATGTTAATGACTGTAAAAATAAACGCACAGCTGTTGTAAGGTTTTGAAAACTTCGTTGTGTAAGTTACGTTTGATGTTTAGAGCATTCAAATTGAAGTAATAGAGTGAACCAAAGTGAATGGAAATATAGCATGGGTTAATTTTAGTGAATTGCAAAATTAAATAGCAATGTTTATAGAGACAAAACTTAAGGAAAATTTTTACATTCATACGACCTTCGATCAAGATGAAAGTTCACTATACGTAATGACAACTTTTAATTAATTACAATTTCAAATCAATTAGTGCAAGGAGTTCAACTCTCTTCAAACATGTCCGTCCAGCTAATGAAAATTTAGTTAAATTTTAAGAAGAATAAGAAAACGATGAGTTACGGGGACTATAAAATTATGGCTATTGAAGGTGAATGGATGGGAAACTATTACGCGCGGTACATGTGAATAATAAAAAAAATGAAAACCAATAAATCTGAGACTATAATACACTGGGTTCAGACATTAGCCCAGACTATCCATTACAAAACTCATCTACAAATTGTTCCGTTGCCTTATCCATTTTGTTTCTGTAAATTTTTAACTAAATCTGCAGCTATTTATATGAAATCATCATATTGCAAATTTAAGAAAAGGGAATATCTTTAATGATTTATAAATTTAAAACAAAAGGTGATATCGCAATTCTAGAGGAAATTTTCATTTTTTCATTTTCTTTAACAAAATTCTACTTTTTTTGATCTTTAATTTAATGTTCTAGAATGTTTTCTAGATCACTTTTTGCCGTTCAAATAAATAAATAGACTCAAATATTTAATATCAATGGTTAATTTATAATTTATTTTAACAAAATGCAAATTCAGAAAAGGAATAGGAAGAATTCACCGGGCAGTTTCAGTGTTTGTCCGTAGACAAGTTCTGCGGGTGAGCACTTCAGATCTTCTTTCACTGTGGCTCGAATACCTAGAAGAATAATAGGAATTTCCGAACTCTACTGTGTGGTGTTGCCTCTAGCCATAAGTGCAGCTTTTAGTTGTCGATGAAAACGTTCTACCATTCCGTTCGCTTGTGGATGGTAGGCCTAAAAGTTTCGTTAATTTCGAGAATAGTTTTGACTCGAATTGGGTCCCCTGATCAGTTGTGATGTGCAGTGGAACACCGAATCGTGATACGTAATTGTTGACAAATGTCGTGGCTATGATAGCAGCAGACATGTCAGACGTAGTAAACGTTTCTGGCCATCGAGTGAATCGATCAACGCAAGATAAAATGTAAGAAGTTGAAGTGAGTCTAAACTGATGCAGTTTCGTTGTCGGATGCACGAGATAATGCATCCACGACTGTGTTGTCTTTACCTTGCACATGCTGGATATGGGTAGTAAACTGACTAATAAAATCTAAATGGCGAGATTGCCTTGGATTTAGATTGTATTGCGGGTGTGAGAGGCTTGTGGTCAGTGTAAATTGTGAATTCACGACCCTCGACAAAATACCTAAAGTATTTTATAGCTAGGTAAATTGCGAGTAGCTCTCGATCGAAAGCGGAATACTTAATTTCAGCGTCAGAAAGATTCTTTGAGGTAAATCCCAGTGGCTCCCAACAATCGTTGTAACGTTGTTGTAACACTGCTCCGAAAGCAATGTTCGATGCATCCATAGTGATAATGTATGCAGAATCGTTACGTGGATGCACTAACAACGTGGTGTTGCCCAATTCGGTTTTTAACTTGGTGAATGCTAGTTGGCATTCGTTTGGGCAAGTGAAATTTTTTGGAGTCTTGGGCTTCTTTAGTAAAGCGGCCAAGTGTGTATGAATTGGGGCAAGGGTTTCAGCTAGTTTCGGTATGAATCTATGATAATAATTTATCATACCGACGAATTTCTGAATGTTGGTGCTGGGAATTCCGTAATGGCATTAATTCGTTCTTGAGAAGGCAGAATACCATTAGGTATTATCGTGTGGTTGAGGAATTCAAGAGTGTTTACGCCAAAAACGCATTTAGGACTCTTTATGTGAACGCCAAACTCGCTAAGTTTCTGGAAGAGTTGTTCCAAATGGAGTTTGTGTTGTTCCTCATTTTTCGATGCCACTCAGATATCGTCGATGTAGACGAATACGAAGTTTAAATCTCGAACGATTTCATGAATGAAACGCTGAAACGTTTGTGCAGCATTGCGTAAACCGAATGGTATTCGAGTGAATTCGAAGAGGCCAAATGGATTTGTGATAGTCGTTTTGTGGATATCTTCATTTGCAACAGGAATGAGATGACAAGCTCTGACAAGGTCAATTTTAGAGAAAATTTTGCAACCGTACAAATTCATCGAAAAATTTTGTATATGCGGTATTGGATAGCGATCCGGAATCGTGACCGCGTTTAACCTGCGATAATCTCCACATGGTCTCCAGTCGAGATCTTTCTTTCGAACCATGTGAAGCGGACAAGAAACTGAAGAAGAAGAAATACAACAAATTCCAAGTTCAACCATATGTTGAAATGCCCTAAATGCAGCTCTTTGACGAATTGGATCTAGTCTGCGTGGTCTTGACACGGGCAAGTGGCCTGTGGTGACAATATGATGTACCACGTTGCTTGATCGGTAAATTGTAATTCGGCTCTGCTGTTAGGGAAGGAAACTTCTTTAGTAGCAGGCCGTAGTCGTTATCGATCGTGAAATGAATGGGAGTAGGCGTATCTACGTTAACCATTGTGGCATTGATTGACAGCTGTGTAGCTGAATCAATCAGCCGTTTTCGTTTCAGATCGACTAAAAGACCAAATTTACTGAGAAAATTAGCGCCAATGATTGGACGATTCACTTGCGCTAGTACGAAAGCGCGTGTGAATGTTCGTTTCATGCCGATATCTACCTGTAGGAGGTTTGTTCCATAGGTATTGATAATCGTGCCGTTGGCAGCTGATAAGGCTAGATCGGTTGATTTTGAACAAAACGTTATTGACAAACAGTTTTTTACGGGGAGCACCGAAAGGTCTGCTCCCGTCTCTATTAAAAAGGTCTGATTGTTCGACTTCTCGTACATGAACAGACGACTGAAGTAACTAGTTTCGATGCCAGTCGTCTCGACCTCGAGTTCTAATAGTTTTTTTTATTATTTTATTTTTAGACGATAAACGCGATTTAAATTTAATATAAGTTAAGGTAGCTTATTTCAAGACAAGCTTGTTGGATGTAAGCAAAATTCGAATATATCAAATATAGTGATAATAATGCTACAGTAATAATAATAATAGTATATGTAATAATAGAATTCAATTGGAATTAAATTGTAATAATAATTAAATTGTAAGTTGTAATAATAAGTTTTGATAATAAAATTCAAATAGCAAAACTTTACGTTACTTTTACGAAAAGAAATAATTCAATTTATATATTTACTTTACGTTACTTTTACGAAAAAAAAATATTTCAATTTATATATTGACTTGTTAATTTTACGAAAAAAAATAAAAAATGTTTTAAAAATTTAATAATAATATTTCATATTTATCTTGTAAATCTTTTTGATCCGGTACCAGTGTTCATCCAGTGATGTTGGTTGTTTTATACTTTTATTTCTTAATTTTTATTTCAATGTATGTATAAATTTCGATAGCACAGCTGATATTTCCTTTATAATAATAATTTAGCTGTTACATATGGGACGATCCACGTCAACCGGACACCCCCCAATGTCCATAATTGGTTAAAGATTTTTGAAAACCGTTTTGGCGTAAAATGTAGCTTATACTCTCTAGTTTTAAATAGCATGTGGCCTTTTTCATAAATTAAAAATGGCGGACCAACATGGCGGCTAAAAGCAGTCTATCTGCCACAAAATTAACAGCTTTTTTATGTTATATAAGTCTAACTTACGGCTAGGTAGTAGAATTTGTGTAATTTTTTATATCTTTGATTTATACATGCTATCTGAGTATTGTACTCGTATTTGAGGCTATACGTAATTTATAACCTAAAAAAAATTGTGAAAAATCAGTTTTTTGTGGTTTAGGACCACTCTAAGTGTAGGTCAATGAATAATTATGTAAGATAACTGTATTTTTGATATGTGATTGTCAATCTATGATTGTAGATACATTAAACTGCAAAACTGAGCTCCTAACCTCCAAATATTCGTCAAAAAGCAGGAGTGCATGGTTTGTAACCGCAAATATTTTTTAATATGGCATTAAATTTTCATAACATTTTTATTGAAATTGAAAATTGTACATTTATGCTATGTCTTAAGTTATTCAGTGTTATAGCGTGTCCCTAACCTTCAAAAAAAGTATTAAAATATTTTTCGTGTTTCTTAAATATTCTTATTCTTATTTAGTGTAAAAAAGCTAGTAACTCGTAAAACTAGTAAAATACAGTTATCTTACATAATTATTCATTGACCTACACTTAGAGTGGTCCTAAACCACAAAAAACTGATTTTTCACAATTTTTTTTAGATTATAAATTACGTATAGCCTCAAATACGAGTACAATACTCAGATAGCATGTATAAATCAAAGATATAAAAAATTACACAAAAATTCTACTACCTAGCCGTAAGTTAAGCTCATATAACATAAAAAAGCTGTTAATTTTGTGGCAGATAGACTGCTTTTAGCCGCCATGTTGGTCCGCCATTTTTAATTTACGAAAAAGGCCACATGCTATTTAAAACTAGAGAGTATAAGCTACATTTTACGCCAAAACGGTTTTCAAAAATCTTTAACCAATTATGGACATTGGGGGGTGTCCGGTTGACGTGGATCGTCCCATATGTATTATCGTAATGTTGTATAATTGTTGTTATGTCCGTTATTAAAAATGCTGTTATTGTTGCTTGAAATTTTTGTTAGTGTTTATATTGTTGAAAACTATTATATAATTTGATTGTGGACGTTGCTCACGTAACATTTAACTCCAGAATATTCCGATTAGTTGTTTTTTTTTTGTAGTTAATCACCAAAAAAAAATGATAAAAAAAATGTTGATACGACGAAAGATTATGTACGAATATTTCTGAAGATATGCTTATAATTGATGTGTAAACTCTAAAGATCTCAAATTTTGATGTCAATATTAATTTTCAAATTCACTGAAAATCTCCCAAAATTAAATAAGAACACATGAAAAAACATTTAAAGTTAAATGGAAGTCAAAGTCTCACCTTGCTTCTGTTTTATGACTAAGACAATTATGACTGTTCCAATTACAAAAGTACACAGAATACACAAAATTATTTTTTCACCAGATTTGTAATTCACAGGTGATAAAACATCAGACAAAATTTTATGGTAACCATGAGATGAGCTCAAAGCCACAGTATTTCTTCACTTCTTTATTTCCAGATTCGTTGATTGTTATATTTTTGTCCAATTGAAAAATGTGAGCAAAGTCGCAAATGTTTGTTTTAATTCCTAAAAGTTGTAAAGGAGAGCTGGATACCTTGGAACTTCCAAGGTAACAGTGGAGTAGGCCGCGCACCTAGCGAGATATAAAAGCCCTGACTTGCGTCAGTGTGTTTTCGAGTGATAATACCTACTACACAGTACAAATAACCGGAGTGTGCATTTTGTATTTCTATAATCAACACATCAGAAATCGAAAAGAAGAGCGAAAAAAAGGAGACTCTGGCGACGACCCTTAACGATGAAGAAGCCGCGACCGTTACGTCACCCCATTTTTATAATTTATTTACTTAAGACACATATAAAAAAAGGATATGAAAATATATACATATGTAAACTCACCCCATAGTTGATGATCCGGATCGCACTCTCCATGTTATCCCATTAGCTGCACATTTTACTCATCCTAATTTTATCGTTATAATAATATAGTTGGTTAAGCCCCAAAGAATAGCTGTATAATAAACGTACAGATGGTTGTTGAATCGACGAGCGTGGTATAGATGATCGTGGAATGGTGTAATGTTTCAAATCAAATAGTGGTAATAACAAAAATGATGCAGTTGGTTCTTGTATATTACCGAAACAAGGCAAAAAATCGCTTCTTCATGGATGTTGTTAAGTTGTTTGAATTAATTGGGTTTTGAAACTTTAGCATAACAATCGCACAATCCAAACATCCAGTAGTAATTATCCAAGTTAATTTTGATTGATTCACAGCAAAAAAAAATGATGATGATTACTTGGGCTGCCTACACTGAAAAAAAAATAAAGGTAATTGTCACCAAAAACTATGCTTAACATAAACCAAGCAAATCGGTTGTTTTTCAACCATCTAAGCGCAAGTTTAATATTAATAATTTTGCTAGAGTTAATTTAAACGTTACTTTTGCTAAGTAGATTTTAACCTTGCATCTAGTCCATTTTAACTAATGGCATCAACTATTACCTGCATGTTGTATTGACCTTTGCTAATCATTTAAACTAAACCAATTTTTTAGTTATTTTTACCTATATAGTAAAAAACGTTAGTTTGAATTAAACTACGTTTCTAACGTTCACATAACGAAGCATGTATGTAAATTTAACAAAATTTCAAAAGAATTGCTAAGTTAAGGTAACTTTTGAAAATTATGAAACAACTATTAACAAAGGTCATTTTTAACGAAGTTGCCTGTTTAAACTAACCATTCTTCAACTTTGCGTAATAGTTGAATTCAACCATATGTTAAACTACCTCTTAAGCCGCGCATTCACATACAACAGAAACAGAAACAGAATTTCATACAAATTTGACAGAAAAAAATTCTGTTTCTGTAAAATTTGTATGAAATTCTGTTTCTGTTTCTGTTGTATGTGGTTTCAAGCCTTTAGTTAAGTAAACATTGCGACATTGGTCAAAATCAGACAATTCGTTACATCGTTTTGCCACACATTCTTTGATTTGCTTAAAGTTTTTTACAGTGGAAGAAAAAAAACACATTTCTTAGACTAACAATTTTTTTACCGCGAGCTGTTTTTCCTTTATAGGTTTTATATATGAGCAATTTCACGCAAATTCAGCAAATTTTTGGGAAATTTTGACTTGACCCCTTTTAATTTTGGTTATTTTTTGTTTATAGATAGTCTTTCATAAATAAAAAATACAAGTTCTCTTAGAATTTTTTTTTTCGACCAGGGGTCTTCACAGGGTGCCCCTCAATTTTTTGTTATTTTGTGATGTGAGTGCATTTTGACGAGCGATTGTAGAAAAACTACTGAATCGATTTTCATAAATGATATGTCGTTGAATAGGTATTAGAACAAAGTTACCTTAAATTAACTAATTAACTTATGCCACCATAAAGAAGACTTTAAGGTTGACGCTGAATGGCATTTTCATGCTACCAGCCATGGAAAGGGACCTTGTGATGGAATTGGTGGTACACTGAAGAGTGCTGCACACCGTTATAGTATGGCGAGCGAAGATAATATTATTGATACACCAAAAAAACTTTTCGAATGGGCTTTAAAATGGGAATCTACCATGAACTTTGGATACGCCGATAAAAATGAATATCAATTAACAAAAGAAAAATTACAAAATCGATATAAAAATGCGATTACTATAAGTGGAACTCAAAAATTTCATTCTTTTGTACCAGTAGATACTAAGACAATAAATGCAAAAATGTTTTCCAACTCAAAAGAAACTTTTGAATGTAAAATAAGTAAATAATTTTTAATAACTATATTTATTTTCACATATATAATTTGTATGATATTTTAAAAAGTTTATTCAATAATAAAATATTTGTAATTTAATGTTGAAAAACAATCTTTTACTTTATGATTCCATAATAACATAATACGAACATAATACTTCTCCAGTCAAAAGTTCCTAAATAGATTTAGTTGTTTATACGGCTTTTTTGTTTGCAGTCAAGACTGTCAAATTATTTTTTATAAGAGTGACAAGTGATTACTAAAAGTGATAAATAAACATTTCATTTTTTATGCCATCTAATACAAAGAAAATAAGTGCAGAAGTGCTTTCCTATTCAAAAGAAACTTCTGTTTGTAAAATAAGTAAATCATTTTTAACAATTGTATTTATTTTATTTATTGTACTACATATATAATTTTTATAATATTTTAAAAAGTTCATCTAATAATAAAATATTTGATATTTAACATAAAAAAAAATCTCTTAGTTTATAACGCCATTTTTATAATTTTCCTTCAGAACAAAAAAAACTGATTCCCGACAGTCATATGCACAACGAATTTTATCTTTAAAACAAAAAATAACGCGTGTCCTCAACTTTCACAAGTGGTTAGATATAAAATAATCTTCAATTTAGTTAAAAAAAAAAAAAAAAAAAGAGGCTATGCCATCTTTTTTTCAATTACACCGTTTTTTTCTTATGTTACACCGTTAAAAATTATTTCAAAAAATTAACAGTGTACATTTTTAAAAACTTTGTTCTAATACCTATTCAACGACATATCATTTATGAAAATCGATTCAGTAGTTTTTCTACAATCGCTTGTCAAAATGCACTCACATCACAAAATAACAAAAAATTGAGGGGCACCCTGTGAAGACCCCTGGTCGAAAAAAAAAATTCTAAGAGAACTTGTATTTTTTATTTATCAAAGACTATCTATAAACAAGAAATCAAAATTAAAAGGGGTCAACTCAAAACGTTGTTGAATCTTCGTGAAATTGCTCATATACATACTAGGGATATTTTTAAAAACTATTGATTTCATGTATGTTCAAATTTATGTATTTAATGAACTACTTGAAGGATTTTAAAAATGTTTATTTGTCTTAAAAGTAAATGTGAGGTTTTTCTGAGGTCCAAATAACAAATTTTGGTAATTTTTATAAAAAAATCATAAAATAATAAGAGTTCGACGGTTTGATATACCTGATTTTTTTTCTCCACAATTATAAAACTTCATTATTTTTCTACATAATACCAAAATGTTGAATTTTGATCATTTTTAAAAATTATGTGGAAAAACGATGATATAACTTCAGTTGACTCAAGTTTGTATGAACAAATAACAATAAAAGAATATATCAACATCCCTTATTATTTTGTAATAATAAATTATAAAAAATTGTAACTTTTAATTTTTTTTTTGGAAAGGACTCACTTTTACCTTTAAAACATAATACAAATTTCAATTGAGATACATTAAATTGAACATATATGAAAGCCGTAATTTTTAAAACTACCCCTATCTATAATAGGAGTAAACCTCGTGATAGTAAACCATTGAAATACACAACAACCAATCCTTTTTGTCAATTTTAAAAAAAATTTATGTGTTGTGTGAACTTTTGAAAATAAAAAAACCAAAAACTATTTGTTATTTAATTCATTTATTACAAATTTATATTTAAAAAATATGTACATTATATAGATTATAATAAAATTTTAAAATTATATTGAAATATTGAGTAT